>PVJO010002204.1:0-149526 GCA_004026905.1 Hystrix cristata | reverse complement strand
TCTGTAATGTGTAGCCCACCTCCTGTCATTTTAATTCTCAATGCTACTGGCGAATATCACAGTAACATCGTGTTTTACATATATTGATGTTGTAAACTCATCCCCCTCTCTAACCCATTTAATAGCACCATCATCACTACCTAAGCTCAAACACTTTGATAACTATTGCTCACAAAACAATAAAATCCAAGGGTGTTAACATGGAAACCAAAATGCTGCCTACTCTAGACCTCACCTACAGTTTTGGTTTGTAGCCCTGCTTTGCCCTACCCCTTGCAGTTTCATATTCCTTTTCATATTGCTTTCCTGTGTCTCTCTTCTGTGTTGTAAATGCTGTTCTTCCTCTTCCCTCCTCAAAGACACTGTGTTCACCTTCAAGAAAGATACAACCTAAATGCTATCTTAAGGAAATATTCTTGGCTTCCCACAGCAGAAATTGTGCATCCTTTATTTTCCCATAATGCTTTGTTTATGCCACTCTTGCAATATGTATCTCAATTTTATGTATTTATCTGTGTTCATTTCTCTGAATACATTGAGTTTTGGTAGGCAGATGCTGTTTGTTTATCTTTCTATTGTTCACAAAACCTGGCCTAGCACAACTTATTAGGGTGCAAAATATGTAATTATGGAATATAATTGTAGTGTTTAAAACAGTGATGCAATTGCTTCCTTCATTCAGTACTGAATAGAATGAATAAAGACCTGTGCCCCCCAACATGGTTGGTTAAATTTACATTAACTAAAATGAAGTGACCTGAAGAGTTCAGTTTCTTAGTAGCACGAGCCATCTTTCATGTGCTCTATTACCTCCCGTCACTAATGGCTACCATAATGGGGAGTGCAGATATAGAACTTTTCCCCCGACACAGAAAACTGTACTGGAAAGAACTGTTCTATAGATTGCATCAGAATGATTCCTGCTACAGGTAACAGAATATTCAACTTGGTTTAGCTGTGGTACTTCAAAAGCAGACCCGGAAAAAAGTTCTTGAGCATCTGTGACTTACTTAGGAGGTGATCCCACGATCAAGGAAAGCAAATTTGGGAAAGAAAGAAGAGTAAGGAAAGGAAGAGAGAAGAACAAGTCAATACTATTTTAGGAAGTAAGTTTCTACTTGGGCAACTGGGACTTCACTGCACAAATGTCTCACCAAGTGTGGAAAGTCTTAATCCCCCCACTCCCAAATCCCATTCCCTATTGAGTTGGCCTAGAGAGAGAGGGTGCGACCTCATCTTCCCTAGCTTCAGCATTGCACCTTTAGGGAAAGAATTACAGTTACAGGCACTTATGTTGGAAAATTGTCAGGATGCTGGATATGAGTTATGGCAGCCACCGATCGTCTCAGAGGGGTGAAAGGAAAGAGTTTCCATCAAGAGACTCAGCTACCTATTTAATGGGGCTGGCAGCTTGTCTCACATAATTGTCCGGAGGAGGGGAAATTTAATATTTGTTAATTAAGTGTCTTAACAATGAAGTGAGTTAATTCAGTGCTTGGGTTGCTTTTTCTCCACTAATCCTGATTTCCCTTCTAGCATTATCTTACATGGTCTGCAGGATCTTCAAACATCACAACTTCAGAAGTTAAATACCCCCCAGGCAGAGAAGGACCGGTGAGCCTTTGACTCGGATCTCTTATTAAGAGTGAGACTTCTAAAAGCCTTTGCAGAAGATTCCTTTTGGATCTCAGTGGATCCATTTTGTATCATGCGCCCCGAGGGCGGCAGCACTAGAATTGTCGTGATTTTCTTACACTAATCAACTTTCGCCTCTTGGGTTCACTGAGGAGCCTGCTTATCTTGAGTGCGCTGTGCCTGCACAACCTAGCAACTTAGCAAGACCCCGTCCCAAAATAAAAGAAAAGGAGTGTAGCTCAGTGCAAAGGCCCTGGGTCTAATCCTCAATACTGGGGAAAAAAAAAAGATGGTAACAAACACAAGTGAATCGAGAGGAAAATGACCAGAATTTCTAGAGCCTGAGAACCACATCATATTTTAAGTAAATATTGGAGCCAGCCACAATCCAGAGTTCTGATGTCATTAAACAGTGAATTACCCAACCCTTGAATTTTCTTTTCTAATATACAGAATAGGAAACTAAAGGGTATTAGGATAGCTATCATTAAATATTTGAAAAGATACCATTGCATAGTAGATTAAATTTAATTTTATGATGCACCAGGGGCTATACCTAGAACCAGTGTGAGAGTTAGATTTTTTTTTTCATATATTGGACAGAGATTTTCCCTTAACCACTAGAGCTGTTCATAAATAATATGATAAGGTAGTAATATCCTAACAAATGGAAAATCAGGCAAAAGCTGAGTTATGGTAACAATTTACATTGTAATAGTACTTTATGTTTCAAAGCATTATTTTCTTTAACTATTCTTAAAACCCCACAAAATATGGCATATAGATGCTATTAACACTATTTTCCTTAGAAAAAAACCGAGGCTAAGTAAGTTTAAAGATTATTCAAAATCATGAAACTAATAAATGGAGTAAATGTGACTCACACTCAAATTTCCTGACTCCTAAGTACTGATAATTCCTAAATCTTTATAACTACTTGGCTTCTTAAAATGTTTTATGTAATTTTAAATAATTGTGTAATACACTTGGATTTCACTGTGGTTCTGTTGCTTTATTTTTCATGACTAGCAAATTTGTTCTCAGGAATACCTTTCATTAGCCACTCAGAACTTCGCTCTCCTTGTAATTTCAAAACTACATTTCTATGTTTTTTAGAGATGGTGTCTATGTTGTCCAGGCTGGTCCCAAATTCCTAGACTCAAATGATCTCCCTGCCCCTCCAAATAACCACGCATCCCACTACACCTGATGTAACTGTGCTATCCCCACTGCTACTCTCCTGTATTGTGTAGGTTTTAGCTGTATTCCCTTTTAGAGAAGCATGTTTTATTTTGTATTAGTCATCAACATATTTTTATCCCTTCTCAGTATCCTATGGTGTTTAGTTTGTGAATAAGTAAAAATAGTAGTGGAAGTAGATCTCGTTTCTCTCGTTGGTCAGTCTGGATTTTCTTTTACTCTTTCATGGTGCATACTGGTTTATTTAATGATTCATTTGAATGTGATAAATTCTCTCCCTTCCTTTCCCTTGTATTTTATATACAGGATTGAAATTACTGTTCCAGTAACCCTCTGTTCTAAACTACTCAAGGGATTTCTCAAACAAATTAGGGAATTCTAATTTAAGATCTGGGATATCTTGATCTAGTTCTGGATGTGCTTTATAGTTCTGTTTTGCTCATCATTATAAACATGCTATTCTATCTCCATATAGTATATCTCCAGTTCTGAAGCTGAGATTTTTAAAGACCACCAAAGTTTTTAAATTTTGCATGGTTTGAAGCAGTTCATTATATTCAGATACAAAAAAAGGGCTTTGCATCTCAAATGTGCTTGATGGAGGGTTTTCCTTTGACTTCACATATGAATTGTTTTGAGCCAGGAAGACTAATTGTTGGTACTGTACTAGTGAATTCAATATGCGGTATTTGGTATTCCAAAGAATACCAAAGAATTTCAACTCTAAAAATATGTAAAAATGCAAATTATCTAAAGGACTATAACTACTACTGTGATTTTTATTTCTTAGTGTTTACTCTCACCTGTTATTCCCTTCTAATTGGTGCTTTATTTTACAGTAACAACAACAAAAATCATGACATAGATAATAATAATCTCTGTTACTGAGTGTTTTCTATATATACGAGGTATGATTCTAAGTATTTCATGTATAGTAACGTGACCACTTTTCAACAGAGGACTATTGAAAATGGAGGCACTCCGTTTTTATAGATTTGAAAACGGAGGCACTGAGATGATAAATGTTCAAAGTCACACAGCCATAAATCAGTGATGCAATTATGCCACCCTGGCAAACAATCACTATTTAAAATATAATAATAATTATGATGATGATGGTAGTTATTTTAAAAATTATTATAAAATGCTTTCCAGGTTGGATTTTCAGAGGAGTGCAAAGCACAAAAGATACTTGTTTTTCATAATATATTAATGCATTTCTACATTTTCTTGAAGCAAATTCCTAGTACTTCAACTTGAATGTTTTTATATCTATAGAGTTAGTCAAATATTGGTAAGTGATGATAAATTGTTAGAGTGGGCATTCTTGAGTAAATCCTCTGTCCAAAGTCTAAAATATTTGAGGTAAATGGTTGTACCTTATAAACTTTCTGAAAGGCTGGCTTGGCCTATCTTTGACGGAATCCCAAACTGGGAAGTAAAGGCAAGAGAGAGGAATAAAACTTGCCAGAACTGTAGGGGAGTAAAGACTCCTACTAGTTTTAGGGACAATAAGAGAAATGCTAATAAAGGAGATAAAATGTTTAAATCAGAACTACAAGAGGAAATCAGTTTAAATAACACTAATATTCTTAGATGAGGAGAAAATACATCAGAATGTTTAGAAATAAATACCAGTCTAAGAACCATTACATGTCTGTGATGAGATGTAGATACATTTAGGAAAGAAAAATTGGAACCAGTATAATAGAACCTCAGAAAAATGAAAGAAAGAAAATCAAGGGGATGGATAGGGAAAAAAGCAACAAAAGTAGATACAGTAAAACATTAGGGGGACAATATTTACAGAAAATTTCCCATGATTTTAAATGATTAAAATCCATAGACATAAAATATGAGAGAAACACAGAATGAAACCATTCCCCCAGCTGGCTGCTGTGGTAAAGCCTGCCATGTTTCTTTATTATGACAATTGACCAGCCAGATAAATTATGATTCAGTAAGTTACAGGTGTGGGAAATGGGGTGGAAACATACAAGGGACTCGGCAAACTGTGAAACTGCTTTGGCTTTATCAGTGGACTCCTGTCGGGTCCATCTAGGTGATGAACATTCTTATCAGCCGGCAAATATAAATGACTT
Organism: Hystrix cristata; assembly: GCA_004026905.1. Classification (NCBI taxonomy): domain Eukaryota; kingdom Metazoa; phylum Chordata; class Mammalia; order Rodentia; family Hystricidae; genus Hystrix; species Hystrix cristata. The sequence goes on along the minus strand of PVJO010002204.1, from coordinate 144,589 downwards.
ATGGGAATAATATTTCAAGGCATAATGACACAGCTATATCTAGTATTCTTCTAAGATCTGGGTTATTAAATATTAAATATCAAAGCTCTAAATTATAGTAGCAGCTTTATATAACTAAATTAAATTCAAACAAAACCTAATTTCCTTAATCATTGGCTGTAATCCTCCAGGAACATATGCTATTAACTGAACTACAAATGGCACAGAAATTGTATGAATTCAGTTCAGTTATTTGATATCAAGTTCTAATCCAAGGCAGACTTCTCCGTAAATCTCCTACAGGGATTTTAATATTTCCACAATCACATTGGCCTTTTACAAAGGAACTAATCTTTTCATACTCTGATTTCTCACTCCTTTATCCAATTTCTTTTTATTTTTTTCTTTCAGAGCAGAGTCTAGGTTAAATTTTTAAAATAAACTGCTTGTGGAATTTTATTTTAATTTTATTGAAGGCTGTCATCAGAGTTATTACAAGCTGAGATTCTGCACAGAGAACTAATTAAATTTAACAGGAAGTATTTATAGATACAGTTAACTGTTTAGGATCATGTATGTCAGTGCAAACCAAAAATAGTAAAAAACCGATCAGTATAATTTGGCTCATTGTCCCCATAGTCAAATGTTTATCACGGAGTTTGTTCAGTGATGAGGTGCATTGTGGCCATTGTAGTTAAGAACAAATGGCTTAAGTGAATTAATTTTGTGTTCCTGTTGGACAAATGTTAATTGATTTATTTTTTGAATGGTTTATTATCGGTATAGACTACTTGCCCATATATATGATTAAGAATCTAAAATTTCTTGATAGCAAAAGAGTTTGCAAGGCTGAGAAGAGTTTGCAAGGCTGAGAAGTGGGGGTGTGTTTAATAGAAGGAGATACGAGTCTTGGAGAAGGAGGGCGCCTGGTCAAGTGTGGCGCTCTGTAACTAAGGTAAACAGTGGTTCGAAGCACAGGCAGACTGGTCTTGACAGACACTTGAAAGAAGAGTGAGTAATTCTAGCTTTAGTCCTGGAAGTCGGGTTTCCTGAGTGTGAGAATAGAACAGTTCAGAACAATCTGGAATCCAGCAGGATTCTTTTCTTATTGTTCAAGGCAGTGGGCTGGCCAGAAGAGGACGTGACCAGCTTTCTGGAGCGGGAAAGTGATTGACAGTCCCTTCTGTACATATGCTGAAGACTCCTAAATGTTATTTGCTTTAGCCAAGACTTTCCCCAGGCTTCGTAGCTCTCCAGACTCATTTCTACTGCTTGCATGTACCTTCACTGGGCCGTCTGACTGACAGACCAACGTGCACTGTGCTCTTGTTGCTATCAGGGTCTCAGCTGCACACTCACACAGCTTAACTGGAAGTTTATGAAGTACAGTTTGAAGTGTGCATTGCATTAAAGGAGCCAGAACAGGGACCTACAGTACCCCGGGAGTGATAGCACTGGGGAGCTGCTACCCTCTTCAGTCCTGTAGGGAAAAGCGGGGAGAAGCACAGGAAAGCATGGAGCAGTGGAACAAGATCCATAGGACTGAAGCGGTCATGCCAGAGCGCATCACTGGCAGAACTGAAGGGATTGGAAGGAACACATTGTCCCCCTTGTCTCTTATCTTACCTCCTGCTGGCACCACTTACTGCCTCGACTCAACTGAAAATCACATGCTAAGGGTACGCCTGGTCTTAGGACAGGGCAGGAAAATAGATTCGCTTTCCCAAGCTAGTGCATCTGTCCGTGTGTGTGTGTGTGTGTGTGTGTGTGTGTGTGTGTGTTTGTGTGTGGTGTGAGGAACGACTCTTCAATTATCAATCCCGATTCTTCCAAATATCAACACATTGGATTCTTTCCTTGTCCCACTCCACTAAAATACCACAATAGACCCACCTGCTCGTGCGAAAGAAAAACATCAAAAATCATTTCTATTCGTTCCATTTCTTCTCATGTCACCCATTCAAACCGTTACCAAACTCTATTGCTTTTCTCCTCCTGAGAGGACACAAACCACCTTTACCTCTCCCGAGGACCATGTTGAGAATGGCCTAACTCTTTCCCTGCCTCTTGGCCCTGCTCTTCTCCAACCTACTCCCCATCTTCGTTAGGAAGAGACTTTCAGAGTGTTCACAATACGAACAGCTGTCAATAAAGCCATCTCCCACTTCATCATTTTATTTCATCCTCATTTCCTGGGACTAGACCGCTGTAATAACTGTTTGTTCATAAATCTAAGCTCCTCCTCTAATGGCATTTTGCATTCTTGCAGTAGGAATCAGCCAATAAACAATTAAGTATAAAATATGCCAGGTATTAAAGTTATACAATGAAGAAAATAAATCAGGGCAAGAAGCTAGAGGTAGCAGAGCTGCTGTTTTGGTCAGGAGTCCTTGTTAATAAGGTATTTGAATAGAGCCCTGAATGAAGTGGGAGGGAGGCAGGAATCGAGAGTTGGAAGCAGAGGAGGAGGAAGTGTTAAGGCCCAGATACAGAACTGTGCTTAAAATATTTGAGGGAGGGGCTGGGGATTTAGCTCGGTGGTAGAACACTTGCCTAGCAAGGCAAGGCCCTGAGTTCAATCCCCAGTACCCAGAAATAATTTTTTGAGGGAGCACGAGGAGGTATCTGGCAAGACAAAAGTGAGCAAGGAGCAAAGTGAGGGGAAGCCAGGTCAGAGAAGAAGCAAGGGGCTAGATTAGCATCATGGACTCTTCTATCGTGATGGTGATAGCAATCTAAACCAAGCATGATGGGTGTGAAGCGTCGAGGTGGCAGGAATCGAGTTACATTTCTAAATCATCACTTTGGTTATTGTATGGATAATTGGCAAGAAGTTGAAGGCTAGAGTGAGGATAAGCCAGTAAGCACAGCGACTAATGGGGAGATTGTGGTTATAATCTAGAAAATACATGAAATGTAGGGGAAACAGTGGGGTGTTGTAAATTTGTAGGATTCTGGGTATATTTTGAAAGTACCTTTCTTAATGAATGTGCAGGTTATTTAAAAAAAAAGAGACAAGTTTATTGAACACTGAAAAGTGGCCTAAATGTCAGCTGCTTCACATCATCTCGGTCATTTTTGAATTATTTGCCATTACTTCTTCAGGGACTCAACAGTCCCCAACAGCCTTCCCTTTATGACATTTAGTATTTTCTTAATAATCTTGAAGGATTTGAATATAGCTTTTTTCTTTGATTCATTGAGAATAAAATAATTACATTTTGATTAAGAAAATAAAATTCAGTAAATTGTAGTGTCTTAAAAGTTGTCTGCAATTCAACTTTCCTGTGTTAAGAGTCTTGACACACAGTGAATCACACTGACCTAAAGCTAAAGACTCCTTAAGATTCTGTTTTTCTCAGGTAACATTATCCTGTTGAAAACCAACCTCTCTTCCACTCTGCCTTATTTTTTAAATTCAGAGCCAGCTTAAAAATAGAGATGTCCTCTTCATATCAATTATGTAAAATATTATTGGGTTTAAAAGAATCTATTAAGAAGGTGGAAATTATCAAAGGCCAGAAAATTTGCAATTTTTGTGTGTTGCCAGGAGCCCAAAAAAAGACTACCTCTGATTTGTTATTTGGGGATCTATGTTATTTGGGTATATAGTAGAAACTCAATAAATTTGTGTTATTGAATTAAGAAAATACAATGAATTGGGAAACAATTAAAGAGGGTATAACTTGAGGGAAAGGATATAATTTATAAAATCCATAGCAGAAATTAATTCCCTTGTGTAAGATGCTGGGACTTAAAATATCATTGCTGCAAAGAGAAACAAATGAGTGCATATTTTCGTGGATCCAGGCAAAGCCTAAAAATAGCCACTTATTTCAGCAATACACAGGTAGGTTGATGTGTTTTAGTAATGTTGATATCAGGTAAATTGAACTTTAAAAAGTCAAATTATATATTTTCTATGTAGGATTAAAAATATAAAAATACCCAACCTGGGTCATAAAGAGAAGCGAAATTAAAACTATACCAAGAGCATTTCTTACCAATAGCTTTGCAACAAAACCAGGTATAATCATATGTTCTTTGGATGAGGCTCATGGGGGATGGGAGAATAATCCTTTTTATATATTGTTGGTAGAAACTAAAAGTAGTACTTCTATAAGAAAAGAATTTGATAATATTTGGCAGAATGACACATTCATTTCCACCGTGATTGGCAATCTCACTATTAGAAATGTATCCCAATGATTAATTGTAACAAGATAATTCATTGTAATACTACTCCTGTAATATCAAAATGCTTGCTTTCTAAGAAAATGGAACCATGATGAGGAAGGAAGACAGTGTGGCTAAAACTAGCTGGCAAAGGAGGTGTCCTAGGATCCTGGAACACATGCGCAGAACAATGCTCAGAACCCTGCATGTGGACTTCTCACAAAAATTCCAGCAGGTTTCTCACAGGATGAGCTAGACATGAATGAGCCAGTGTGGGAAATATGAAAAGAGACAGTAGCCAATAAGCGCTTGCTATCCTGCCTCTTCAGTATAGCTCACCCTACATGGTAGGATGTATTTGTATTTTTGTTTTTTCCTCCCTTTTTACTTAGCCCAAACTCACTCTGCAGAGCCTGTTTTTCCCCCACCCTTCTGTAGTTCTTTTTTTTTCTACCTTTAATAAATGTGAAACTTGAGCATTGTTTATGCTTCAAAGAATTGTTCAAGTCTTTGTTCAGGACGGAAAGGACCTAGAAATTACCTTTGAAAGGAGACTCCAGCAGCCCAGAACCTGGTAACTGTGACACTCATTACTTCTCTTCAGGTTGTTTTTCGTTCAGTAAGACAGCCTAAAGATTCCTTCAGAGTGTAGTGTTTGGATGTGTGGGGGGGGGGTGTCAGTTTTGTTCTGTATTTTAAGTAAAAATGAGAATCAGTATTTTTAACTAGTTAATTTAGACATCTGAGCTGGTTAATCTTTGTATGAGCCCAGTGACTTGAATTCTTGCTTCTCCTATGGTCCCTCTCTCTACCCAATTGTGAGTATCCTCAAAGGGTTAGTCCCCAGTGCTGTGCTCCGTCTAATTACAGTTTATTCTCAGAAGTCAACCATAGCTTGTGGGGCCTGACCTCAGGGCCAAGAAATAATTCAAGGAGAGAACATAAGATGAGAACTGCAGAATTAAAAAAGAGGTCTCTTTTTTGTTATAAAAACATGAAATTAAAAATTAAAGAAGACCACTTATTCCCTTTCTTTGTTAAAAATGAAACAACCTAAAAAAGAAAAAAAAAAAACCAGAAAAAAAGAAAGGGGACAACCAGTCCATCAAGCTAACAACAAGGGGTCTAAATTACATCTGTAACATTAGACTTATTTTTCTCTGCAATTATATGTAACCCTTGATCTAAAGTGGTTTAAGGCAAAGTAACCCAAATGTTTCCAGAACTCACTAGCTTATAACTCTTAGGAGAAAATAAATCATGGAAAGATTTTTTTTCAAGTCTCTTGAGTACAGTGTTTGTCCCATGTGTAACTGGCCCTCTCTCTGCCATGTTTGAGAATCACTGACCTTGCCATAAATGACCTTCTGCAGAAGCCCTGGGCTACTGATCAGTGGATGACCCCTCTAGAAGTGCCTTGTTGGCAGACTCCTCATGGCAGTCTCCAGAGCAGTGGGGGCTGCTACTTCCGGGAGGACCATCTTTGGAAATGCCTGGATTGCAGATTCCCAAATGGCCATCTCAAGAAATGCCAAGACTCTGGATTTCTCCATGATCATCTCCAAACTTCTTGGACAGCTGATTCCCAGATGATTGTTTCTGGAAGTGCCTGGGCTGCACATTTGCGGGTGACCATCTCCAGAAATTCCAGGACTGTGGATTAGCAGATGCCCATCTCCAGAGTTCCTGACTGCTGAGTCCTGGATAACCATCTCTGGAGCTGCCTGCACTGAAGACTCCTGGAGAACCATCCCTGGAAGACTAAGGTGCACATTCTCAGATGATGATCTCCAGATGTGTCTAGACTGCCGAGTCCCAGATGGTCATCTCTAGAAACGCTGGAACGGCAGATTTCTGTATGACCGAAGTTCCTATGCCGCCCATTCCCAGAAGACCTCCCCTGGAGGTGTCTGTGCTATGGATTCCTAGGTAACCATCACCGGAAGAGCCTGTACTACTGACCCCAGATGACCATCTGCGGAAGTACTTGTATGGCAGATTCCAGTTCCTTACTCAGGCTATTCACATGATGGTACTGATCCACCACTGACAAAGGACATCTCCATCACTAGTTCCCTTTGGCAATTGAAAATCACCCTACCCTTCTCACATCACATTATCATTCCAGTGGCTGAGTGCCTGGGTCTCCATTGAACTGGGGTTTAATACACCCCAGTTATGTAGGCACCTTAGGTTGAAGGAGTTCCACAACAAATTCAGGAGCACAAGACCCCTCTTCCCTCACAGAATCAGAATTCATTATTTTAGTTAGTGATTTCTGGCCCTTTTATCAATGTCTTTCTTATCATTCATCTCCCATTTTAACCTCATCCTCATTGGTTTACATCCCTGCTGTGAATGGAATTTTTTTTTTTTTTTTAGGTTTATGGATCTCCCACAAATCTGGGAAGTATGGTCAGGTTTATTAGTTTGGAATGTCCAGATTAGAAAGCTTCAGGAAGAATAATAAATGCCCTCTTTCTTTCTGAAGGCAAGAGAATTGTTTAGGTAGCTCCATGTGGGACAGAACTGAAGTATGTGTGGGAGGCACAAGGGGTTGAGAAGTTTGAGGTGTGGGGGAAGGGAACTACCATCTGCCCTCCATATAGTATGTCCAGTCCTCCACACTGACCTTAATATTCCTTGACAGATGTATTTGGTCACCTATACCAAGACTTCCATTTATTATAATAAATATTATTTAATGCCATTTAATATATTTTCAACTGCAGCTAAAATTTCAACTCTTGGTAGTTTTAGAAAATGATAAAATTTGTCCTGAATGTCCCATCTCAAAATTGTATCGAGTTGATTCATAAGGATTATTTTTGAAGCTTCTTAAATCTCTTACAAAAGTGCCACTCTCTACAAGTCTACTCCCCACTATTTCCATTCACCATTCCTCACTTATTTCGCCACCACAACTTTGGGAATTTGTTGTTGCTGTTAGTAGAAGGCCACCAGTTTGACAGAAGTTAGCAACATAACAGAAGTCATGTTGACATATGATTTATTTTTTAAGGCTCTATGGAAAACAAAGGTAACATTAGTGTAATTCTTGGATTTGGGACTTGTTAAGAAAATCCATTTTTTCCTACATTGGGGGCCTTGAAAATATGAAGCAGGAAGAACTGCAGTCAATTTCATGCTCAATACAAAATATTACGAGCTGGAAAATTCTGTCCCAGAGGTTTTAAAGAAAATAATAAAAAAAGAAACTATACAGCTCATTTTAAAAGCATAAGGCTTACTCATTCCATCGGGTAATTTGGAGAGTCCAAATAGCTTCAACCATTGCTGTGAAGTCTCTACAATTTTCTGAATAAAGTTACTCTTCAAACTACGACTGCTGTTCAACAAAAAAGAAAAGATGCTACAGTCATGATATTTGTGCAATATTTCTGCATTATCAAGTTTTGATTCAGAGAAGAAAACACACACACACACACACATACACACACACACACACACACCCTTAGTTTCCCCAAGGAAAATCTGTACCAATCCATTAAATGAATCTAACATTGCACCTTCTGCAGAGTTTAGAAATTGTTTCACAGCAAAATTGCATTGATTTTACAGTTTCGTAGGTCATCTCCAAAATCTATGAATGCTGTACAAGGAAAAATTGAAACACCTTAGTGCATCTGCACATCTCCCTTTGTTTTTTTCTTTATGATTTAAAGAACAAAGGTGTTATATTAACAATGAAAATATTTTAAGAGCTTTCTTCAGCTTTGTTTTTAAAAGGTGTTACCCAAAGTATGAAAACCACCTCCTGACAAATATAGGGTCCTTGCAACAAATTAAGGTTCTGAGTTTTGGTGGTATAATATAATTTTAAATGTATGGGCACACACACACACACGCTGCCTTTTTTAGTCTGGTTTATCTTCTGTACATGCTTTAATTGCAAACCCTTCAGACATGAGCCCAGTCTTCTTGTGCAATCTCTTATTAGTACGAGGTCAAGATGGTAGGACAGTCAGACCATGAACTCTGATACCTTTGCTGATAGGCAAAGGTAATAAAAAAGGGAATAACTTCTTCAGACAGGGAAGAATATCTTCCAGTTAAGTTTGTATACACAGTTGTATTTTCTACTAGACTCTCCAAGTAAGCTTTTTAAAAGGCAGTTTCTTACCATGACAAACTTAAAGACTGGGAATGAGTAATACTCTCTCCTCACCCTGGAACATAGGACTCCCCAGTAGATTTCAACAAGAGGGTAAGAACTGCACATGGCTTTCCACGCGCGTGTCTAAGACTCAGCTCTCAGTAGGTATTCAGTCGTCTGTTCTCTTTCCCAGTCATCCCCATGCTCCTGGTGATTATACCATGCAGATAATTGTTGGGTTGGCATTTTAAAAATAAACTACTTCTGTGTTAATGACAACTTCTTCAGGCAGGACTTTGGCCATTGTACTAATCAGCTCAAGCTTCCAAAACAAGATACCAGAGACCTAATGACTTAGAAAACAGATACTTATTTCCTCACAGTTCTGGAGGCTGGAAGTTCAAGATTAGGATGCCAGCAAGGCTGATTTTGAGTGAGGCTTTTCTCCCTGGCTTGTGAAGGGCCTTCTGCCCTCTCACAGTCTTTTCTCTGGTCACACAGATGGTGGGGTGTGTGTTGGGGGATGATCTGTTGTCTCTTGCTAAAATGAGATCAGCTTTACTAGACGAGGGCTTCACATTTATAGCCTCATTTGGCCTTAATGACGTCCTCGACAATTTGGTTTCCAACAGAAACATTTGGAAAATTTTTGTTTTCATTTTTGAACGCTGCGTTGGTGACAAACATGACCGTGTTCGTGATGACCACGGCCATCTTTCCCACACAAAAATGAACGTGGCTATCTTTTCCAGAACTGCGAAATGAATTAAATTCATGAACTGAGGTACCACTGTAAGTACAGTGTGAGGTAGGGCTTCACCATATGAATTTTTCCGAGGGGGGGAGTATGTACAACTCAGCTCATAACATTCTGCTCTCATAGCCCTTAAATTATGAACGATCAAGGAGAATAAACTTCAGTCAAGGGCTTTACATCCTCCTCGATGAAGTTAGTCTGTTCTTGGTTGTAGGCAGGATAGTTGTGTCATTTGGTAGAACTGTGACCTTCTTATTGTCCTCTCAAGGAGATCATACCTGGTTGAAGGAGGTGTATAAGACACCAAGTTGAAAAGAGCAGGTTTATGATAATTGATTTTGTGTGTCAGTTTGACCCAGCCATTGAATGATCAAACATTATTCTAGATGTTTCTTCAATAATGCTTTTGGATGAGATTAACATTTGAATTGGTGGACTGATAAAGCAACTTGCTCCCCCTTCTTATGTAAGCAGGCCTCATACAATAAGTTCCAGATCTAGATAGAACAAGACTGTCTTTCTCCAAGTGAAAGAGGTTTCTTTTGCCAGCTATCCTTTAAACTGCAACAGTTAATTGTTTGCATCTGATGGCCTTCGAATTGCCACACATAGGCCCTTCCTGGTAGCCTCCCACAGCCTTCAAACTCAAGCTGGATTTAGTCTCTACAGATTTTGAAGGATCCTGTTGATTCTATTTCTCTGAAGAATTCTAACTAATGCAGACATGCATTTCAAAGGCTAGCCGTCCCCCACTTGTCACTTAAACATGTGTATTGTAGATGTTTCCTATTTAGTGAAGGAACCCATCCTCCACCATCCTGATCAGAGACTGTTCTGAACTATCTCTTCCCAGCACAGCTGCACCTTGGGAATTAGAACATTATCAGCCCTGCTACTGATAGTAGCCACTACTCCCTGGCTTTCCCAAGCCTCGTCCTTGGGCGACCATTACAGCTTGTGCTCTCTCAAGCCTTGTTCTTGGCAGGGAGCCACAACCCCCTTTCCCTGACCTCCCCCCTTCCCATGACCCTACAAAAGCCCCACAGCCTGTAGGAGAGCAGCTGGTCTGGTCTCTAGTGCCAGAGTGGCCCCTCTCAGGTTTGTTCTGAAATAAACCGGTCAGTGCTTGTATCTCTGTTTCTTTCCCTTTTCCTAACATTTAGTCATGTTTATGTTTTCTTGTCGCAAAATTTGGGAATCAGAAAAACTCAGCCATAGATCCTGCAGTTTTCTAACTCCTAATGTGAATCAGAAGCTTGAGTGGTTACAAAATATTTAAATGACAGTAAAGTATTTCCTAAATTCTCTAGAATACTACCTGAATGGCCTCAGGTAAATCACTTATCTGCTGTGAAATCCAGTTCCTTATTGTCACATGCGGATCAAAATACATCCTCTTTCTATCTCACATAATCACTTTCAGATTTCATGTGATGGCACATGTCAAAGTCCCTTTAAATGTACAAAGTGTCATCCCGTGCTTGAGTTTAGTACAATTATTGTATAACATAAACATCCATTTGTTGCTATCATTTTATCTTGAGATAAAAATTCTCAAATCTGGGTTGGGGGAGTAGCACAATGGTAAAACACTTGCCTAGCATATATAAGACCTTGAGTTTGATCTCTAGCACTCAAAAAGCAAATACAAGCAAACAATTCCCAAACCTTAGGAAAACGGTCCTTTTGATGACACACTCCTTAGGTTAAATCATGGATCACAATTAAAAGCCCGCATACAGCCTTTGTCCCTTTCCTCTGCCCTGGCAAAATCCGAAATCCACCTAGGAGATCCTTCCCCACTGAGATGTCAAGGACTTTGGAACCCTTCCAATGCCTGCCGTCCCTGGCAGCCACCACCAGCAGGCAAACAAGTCGATCCATTGTTGCCATGTCTAAATTACTTAGTAACTGATCAATTTAGTCGGTCAGTCTGTTCTGTCAAAGTAATGTCTAAATTACTATTAATTTATGTAATGCAACATGGACGTGTGAATGGGGTAGAGAACAAATGCACACTCTTAACTGTAACAGTTATCAATGGTAATCATGACTTCTTTCTCATCCACCTTTCTAAATCATGTCCAACATATTTCAGCATTTTAAACATTCGTGGTCAGAAATACAGACATTTCTTCTCTGCTTTGCAAATTTCCATGAACTCTAGTTTCTAAGAGTTGCCTTTGCAAAAAAGAGTGATTTGAAAGGGTTTAAGAGATCAGAAAGACCATGTGTCAAGAGAAGAAAATTGGCTAAATCATCTACCTTGTTCATTATCCCTTTCTCACCTTCCTCCCACTGTGTGGGCACAACTAGTCCTTACTGTCTCCATTCTCGCTAAACTTATATATAAGAAACCAGAGATCTCTGATTAAATAAGCAGAAGGTTTTATGTTTCTTTTTGTCACTGAGTCATAAAAAGAAACAAAACAAAACACATTCAGTTCAATTGAAATCTAACCAATCACATAGCTTTATTAAACATAGCATCGCAGAAAGAAAATATGTAGTCCTTGCCCAGGAAGGATGGATGCCAAGAACAGAGTAATTTTCTGGCTTTGTCTTTGATATCTATAAATTTTATTCTTCGTGCAACTTTGTTACTGAATAGCTGTTGATATTAAACATGAGGAGAAACTCACAAAGGGGCAGTGAAATGCATTAGGGATTACCAGATGTTAACTAGCCACACTCCACGAGGACCCTACTCACATCTGCTTTTGGCCTCAGAATGCATAAAACATTTTCTTTTCTCATCTATTATTCTCTTTCCTTATTTTTTGTGGCCAAGTGCATATTGGATAGAAAACTTGTTCAGACCAAAACTTGGCATGTGAACTCTTGATTTGGCTGCAGTTGGGTTACCACCAATTTGCAAAATAAAGTATGAATAATAATCTAAGCTGTAAGAGTGCAAAGTAAAATAAATCTTTACTTTACCATCTTATCGGGGAATATAAATCAATCTGGCATGTAAGTCAACCTTAATTTCTATGTAAAAGTTCCAGATGTAGTTATGATTCTATTTTATAAATATAACCAGCATGTTAGACATAATGAGAATTAAAGACACCATGGATCTCATAAATGGTCTTTTCTTCATAAACTCAAGCCAAGCCTAGGGCCACAGAATTCAGCTGACTGCGCTTGGCAGTGAGGCCTCTATCCAGGTTCTTCTCATTATATCACTCCTGTCCCTCACCCAATTCAACTTCCTTCTGTGCCCTTTATTTTCTGCCGTGCATTTGTCTCCTTCCTACCTAAAGGCAATAGGTCGGCTCTTTGTGGAGCAATGGAGTTGTTTTTAGAACACGTATCCACTGTAGAGATTTGGGACATTGATTTCTACCGTTTGTTGTTCTCAAAGTGGCTTCAGTATTAGACTTCCTAGTATTTCAAACCTCATGGAAGCCAGTGGCCGTACCTGCCCCTCGCTGTTGCTCGGCCCACTTGGTGCCTTTAGCCCGCTGACCAACAGTGTGAAGGCCTGACATAGACTGGCAAGACCGCTCAGGGCCCTCAGCAACAAACCTGAGAAAATGCCACTGGCTCTCATTTATTACAAGCCTGCCACACACCATGGTGCACGTGTGCTCCTCGATCTCAATGCCACAGTGGCGTGTCAGTATAGTGCTCTTGCAATTGAGAAAAGGGGGGCTTAGCAGCAGTAATGTACGTGTCTATGCTGCATAATCCTGTCAACCTGATACCGAAGTCTATCCCTCACCTGTTGCTGCTGCTCTTTCTGCCATATGAAAGGCCATCTAGTCCAACCATTTCTCTCACTTTGTGGTCCACGGTCACCAAATGAAAGGCGTCTCCACAGCATCTCTGGTCCCCGATATGTCTTCATCCTTCACCGCTTGGAGTTCTGCACCTCCGATGACTCCAGTGTCCCAGGATGTATTCTCTCGGCACTCAGCTGAGCTTCTTCCCTTTTCTAAGTGCGTCCTCTTTTGAAGTCAGTAGCATCTGGTTTTAATATCCCGTACCACTCTTCAGCCCAGCTATCTCCTCTTATTCAAAGCTGTGCATAGCGATTGAAAACTTAGTTTCAAGAGAGTTTTACTTCCCTGTATCCTTATAGAGACTCTCAATGTCTCTATTTTCTGTGAGTTTGTTGACTTCCTCCATTTCCTTTTTGCCCTGCACAGCCTAGACTTTCCAGCTGATATTGGAACGAGGGAGATCAGCATCACCGGTTCCCTTAGGTGCTCATGCTGACCTGCCCCCGCCTGAGAAGAGAAAATCCCCAGAGGATGCTGCAACCCACTTTCTCTGCTGTTGGAAGTCTGAAGGCTGCTGGAGGACATGGCTTATTCTCAGGATTGCTCATTAGCCATTTATTGCTTTTGCTTAGATTCTACTCTTTTCTATGAAATACAGGACCAAATCTTTGTCACGCCCCTCAGGTTTCCTGCCTAGCACCCATCCCTCACCCTCGCTGCCTGACCTCGTATCTTGCTTCACTGTGATGACAGAGGTCATCAGGTCTGATCCCTGCCGATTTCCTGTCTCCCTCCACCTCTTACTTTGTTTAACCTACACCCTTCCTTCCTCACCAGAGTCTCAGAGGACAAGATGCCCTTCTCCTGTTTCTCCATTCAGGGAATCCCTCACTCATCTTTTAAGGCAACTCAAGGGGTCACTCTCCCAGGAAGGGTTCCTTAAATTCAGCTTGCAGCTGGTTATGCATCTCTCCTTGGAGCTTTCGGGTACAGATCGTACTCACCTGCAAATCCCAAATGTCTGGTGCAGACCTGCCGCTTACTTGTTTTTCTGGTCAACTTTTCTTCCTTAACTGAGCCTGAATATATTTTTAATAGTCTGGACGAACAAGAGAAACAAAAAATAAATACAAAAAAAAGGATTAACTGGTGGGTATTGCTCAGTGATAGAACACTTTCGTAGCAGATAGAAGGCCCCAAGTCAATCCCTGGGACCACATAAACACACACACACACACACACAATGTGCGCACACATACACACACATACAGCAAACAAAAAGCAGACTAACAGATCCACGAAAGAAAATGTTTTACGTTTTTACATCTTATTTCTATTAAAGACTGTTATAGTTTGTGTCTAGATGTCCCCCCGAAGCCTCCTGTGGTCCTAGGTGGGGTGTTTTCAGAGGTGGCTGGATCTAGAGTGTGTGATTACTAAATTAGTCCACTGGTTGGTTTGCCATAATTCTTCTGGGATCAAGGATGTGATATTAGGATTAAAGGTGCGAGATTAAGGGTGGAAGTGCTACCCACCCTATGGGCAGATAGCCTGGATAAAATATAAGGGACAGAAAGAGGCTGCTTGCTACCCCCTTACTTACATCCCTTACTTTCCTTGCTGCCTTCTGCCTGTCTGCCATGCCATCCTGCCTTGGATCCAGCTGATTGTAGACTGAAACCTCTACAAACTGTGAGCTAAATAAACCTTTCTTCCCCTAACTTTGGATGTCGGGTATTTTGTCTCAGCAATTAGAGAAAAGTAGCTAAGACAAAGATATACATGTGTGTTCCTATATACACATGTATAAATATATATATATTTTCCCACTATTTTATATGCAGTAAAAAGTATCCTTTGTTTCATATTCTTTTTGTTTGTTTGCTTTGTTTTTTGAGACAGGGTCTCACTATATAGTTTAGGCTGGCCTTGAACTCACTACGTAGCCCAGGCTCGCCTCAAACTCAGAGCGATTCTCCTTCCTCAGCTTCCCTAGTGCTGGGATTACAGGCCTGTGCCACCACATCTGATACTTTGTTTCATGTTCTTAAAGCTACCAAGAACCAATAGATTGTGACTAGACAAATCATCTGCCCTTCTGGACCTCAGTTTGTAAAGCTGGAAACCTACACAAGGTAAGCTCTATGACCCCTGAAGCACTCAGACAATTTTGTCAATGACAGTAATAATACTGTCCTAAACAGCACCTACTTAGGGGGAAAACAGCAGAAAGATGACTAAATCTGCTTTCCTCAATGTGTTTTTAAAATAGCACAGAACAATTCTTTCACCTGTATTTCTAAAAGTTTTTAATTTATAAATTGCTTTCAAGTGAAATGAAACAACCAAATAAAATCTTATACAATTGGTCCCTCACATCCATGGGTTTATTAACTGCAGCTTGAACCAATTATGGATGAAAAATAATTTTTAAAAATTCCAGGACATTCTGCAAAGCAAATGTTGAACTTCCCACTGTGCTAAGTCCACTGGAAGGAAGTGATGTGTAAGCACACCCTGCTGTAGCTTCCTGCCATGTCACAGATTCTCCCTTTCTCTCCCCCACCTATCAGGGTATTATTTGACTCGCATTTGTTTTCCTACTAGGCAGCTGCGCCTGCCAGAGTTGCACCTGTGCTAACCACGTAAGACACCTTTTTCTTATCATTCCCTAAATACGACAATCATTTACATATTATTTACATTATATTAGGTGACACAAGTAATCTAGAGATGATTTAAAAGTGTAAGAGAGGATATTTGTCTTAGTTACTTTCTCGTTGCTGAAACAAAACACCAGACACCTACAAGTTAAAGGAGGAAAGGGTTTATTTACCTCCCAGTTTGTAGAGCTTTCAGTCCGTAGTCGGCTGGCGCCAAGGCAGGGTGGCCTGGCAGAGGACATCATAGAGGAGAAACAGTCCATGGCAGGCAGGCAGGAGGCAGGGAAACAGTGAAGCAGAAAATCTGCCTTTGATCCCATTGGCCTACAAGCCTTTTGAGTGGTGCCACCCACACCCAGGTTAGGGCTTCCATTATCCACACCCAGATCTTTGCTAAACCACTTTCGTTACTACACACATTTAATCTCAGTATCACACATCCTAATCCAGCATCGCATGCCCATGATCCAGTCACCTCCCACAAGCCACACCTATGAGTACATGAAGCTTTAGGGGAACAACTGGATACAAACCATAACAATATTCATCAATTATATGTAAATACTGTACTACACTAGTTAATTGAAGGGACTTGAACATTGAGGGGTTTTGGTTTCCTTGTCCTGGAACCTATCCTTTGTGGATATCAAGGCACAATTGTATTTGTCTATCAATTTACTTTTAAAAATAAACATTTTAATTTTATAATAGTTTTGAATTTATAAAATTTGAAAAAATAGTACAGAGTTCCTGTATACCCCTCTCTTTTTTTCTTTCATTTGCAGCCTATATTACTATGTTACATTTGTCACAAATATGAAACCAACATTGGTTTATCACTATTGTTATACCAACCAAACTCTGGACTTTATTTGGGTTTTCCAAGTTTTTACACTGACATCCTCTTCATGTTTCAGGAGGCCATCAAAGATAATGAAGTACATTGACTCATGTCTCCTGAGATTCTTCTGACCCCAAAGAGTTTCTCAGTCCTTGCTTGTTTTTTACGACCTTGACAGTTTTGAGGAGTACTTATCGGGTGTCCTGAAAAAAATGACCCTCAGTCTGAGCTGTGGTTTTCTCATGGTTATTGAGAGGAAGGCCACAGAGGTAGAATGCCTTTCTCAAAACACCACGGCACGGGTGCATACCACCAATATCATCACTGATGATGCTGAACTCGACCTCAAGGCACAAAGCATTTTCATATTTATTACTTCACATGAGTCTTGAGACTGGGGCTAAAGTTCACTTCACTGGTTTCTTTACAGCACCCAGACCATTTCTGAATTATACATAAAAGAAGCATTTATAAGAAGCAACATTTTTCAGTCCTTTCTATGTAAGCTCATTGTAACGTTCTTGTGGCTAGCAATGTTCATGATTCAATGATACATGTTATCCCTAAACTATAGCTATAACCACAGACTTCTTTAAAAAAAATTCGGATCTAAATGATAACCAATGAAGTAGCAAACAACAAATTATACAAAATAAACATCATGATTTAAGTTTATGTTTAAAATACACTTTATTTTTTCAAATCGATTATGTTGTGCTGGTTGTATACTATTTTCTTAAGGATCAAGCTTTTCCTGACCCCAAAAGTTATGTAAGAGTTTATTTCCTCATCTAGAAAGCAGGATTGTGACTACAAAAAGACACAACATTCTGGGTATGTAACAATGTTGTTCACTTTTCAGTCACATAGGGAGGGACACTGATAACAAAAACAATAATTGTTATAATCTTATACATACACATGTTATATATATATTTCTACATTGCTGTAAGATAGTATTAAAATATGGAGCATTTAAACAGTGATTAGTCCATGAGGCTTCCTCTCTCGTGAAGGGTGTTAGGTACTCTTGTGAAAGGGTTTGACTAAGCGGTTCCTTTTGCCCTTCTGCCTTCTGCTATTTGAGAGAAGTTTTGACTTGTTCGGTATGGTCATTTGGTTGTGAGCTACAGTCAAGAAGTGTGTTTTAAAGCATGCTGTAACCACATCAACATGAAAATCTGTCAGCTTCATTGGAGTTGCACGATTGTGCTGCTTCGGATTCCAGGTTTTTAAGACGTGTAGTCACAGGAGATGAAGCTTGGTTCTGTGGTTATGCTCCCGAGACCAAGAGTCAGCATTCTAAATGGAAATCACTTGTGTCCTCATGTAAACACATGTGGCAATCAAGATCCAGCATCAAATTGATGTTTATTGTTGTTTCCAGAACTGTGCGAGTTGAGTTTGTACCCAGAAACAATATAGTGAATACTGAATATTATGAAGACTTGTTAGAGAGTTTAAGAAATGATATGCATAGAAAACAGACTGCGAAATGGACAAATGGTTTAGTCCTCCATCACAAGAAAGCCCCATATCACACATCCCTTCTGCTATGGTCACTTCTGTCAAGTAAAAACATTAGAGTGTGTCCTCATCCACCTATTTACTGGATCTGGCACTGTGCAACTTCTGCCTCTTCCCTCAAACGAAAATGACTGTAATTTTTAAAATTTAAACATTCACTGTTGTTTATAGTCTTATACAGTTACATTCTGAAATACAGTAATGTCTTGGTTCATGAATGCTTCTGTTTGCAAACAATTCAGCTCACAAAGCGTTCAGCAAGATTTTGTTTCTCTTTGCAAACTTCGCATCAGGTGACAAACACAACCACGGCCATCTTCCCCCAAATCATAAAACAAATTAAGTTTGTAAATGAGGTACCACCGTACTGGGGGTTAGGACTTCAACTTATAAATGGGAAGGGGCACAACTGACTATAACGGGAGCATTGTAGCTATTCTGCTATTCCGAGAACTGAATCTCACATTATTCAGAGTAGTAAAAACACTAATGTCTTTGCCATCACAGAAAATGAAGCAAGATTTCTACTGATCAATGATCTCAAGGCATCGAGCTGCTTTTTATTTATTAGCTTTATTCTTTATCCCATCCTTTACAAGCAGCTGGCCTTCAAAGAATACTCACTAAGGGTTCCAGCTGTGGAATAATGCATTTCTGTTTTAGATGTTCATTCAACCCTCCCTTTTACACTTATTTATTCAGCAAATCTTTAAGGAGTGCCTACTATACTCCAGGCATTTTTCTAATCACTTCTGAAAGGTCAACAGATTTAATCCTAACAATAGACATTCTTTTTATAGGTGAGAAAACAAAATTTGAAAAATTACATAATTTGCCAACACTCACTTCACTTAAGTAGAGCCAACATTGGAAGAAGGCGGCCTCATCCACGTTTCTGCCTCTAGCTTGCTCTTCTTTTCTAGGTTTTGTGACGTCTGAGACTGATAATTACCATTGACCTTTACAGCTTTTTTTAGAAGAGGGTTACTACAGTACTGCTAGCTTAATACATTTTTGCTTGCCTCTGTTTTTATGGAAATGTGGGATAGCTGATTTTACAGTTCCCATGTAAACCACATTTTAGAAGAGTAATGAAATCTATGAGTTTCTGTTTCAACTGAACTAGGAGCTAGGACTCTGCCTTTGAAATGATAGAGAAGATTTTCAAAACACAGGAGGATAGAATAAAATTGGTGATAGAAAGCATGAGTGAGTGGGACAGGAATTTTGAGGAATTTAGGAAGACTGAATACAGATAAAATTGGGTCAGTGGAAAAAAACTGAGCAGAAGAAAAGGGCGTAAGATAGCAGAGGCGAACACAGTTACCTCTGTGTGAGCCCCCTAGAAGCTCATCATAAGGAACGAGTAGAAAGAGCAATAATTCTGAAGTTATTTATTTCATAACTATATTGGGAGTCACAGAAATGGCTGGAGAACATCTCAGCTTCCTTAAACAGAGGTCATTACAAATGGTATTTCCCCTGAAACAAAACCTGAGGGCCGTCTTTAAAGAAAGGGCTAGAGGAGATGCTCGTATTAGGCGTGTCGTGAAAATCAGAGCCCCGCTGCAGGTCCATGTGAATATTCACACCAGCCAGGACTGGGGAGAAGGTAGAGGAGCTAAGTCCAGGCAGGTCCACCAGGGACAGGAGGGATGTACTGAACAGGTACCCTCAGTGGAACTTTCCTCATCTCGACTCCGCTGCCTGGGCCTCCTCACTGTGTTCCAGGGGAACCCCATCTGGCGAATGTTCCCTGCTCCGGCACCCCAAGACGGCAGCTTGCTCCCTAGACAAACGTCATCCCAGAACACCTACTTCAAATCCATCTTACAGGCAGCCCAGCTCTTGATTTGTAGGAGTGAATGGACAATAATGAATCATCAGGTTATCTGAGAATCACTAGATTATAAACTCTGAGAATAAAGGATACATTTGAATAAACTGAGCAACCCACAAAATGAAAACAATTCAGGAAGGGAAGGGAATGGGGAAAAAAAGAAGAATCAAGATATATTATGTACAGATACAAACTCCCTACGATGACCGTGATCATGTACATCAAAACTCTACCGACAAAATTAGTTTAAAAAAGAAAACAACTCAGGAAGACAAAACAATTAAAAAGCTATAAATAATATCTTCAATATAATTTAAAAGGCTCTGCTATCTACCGAACACGAAAGCTACTTTGAAAAAATTGAGGTATCTGTAATTAAGGCTTGAAAAAAACCAAAACTCAAGAACACTAATGGAGATCAATGATAAGATAATCTAAAGATCAATTTAGACACCTGGAAGATAAATTTAAGAAACATTACCAGAACATAGCTGAAAAAGACAAAAATGAAAAATATAAGGCGTCCCACCAGGAAAGAACAGAAACAATAGAGAAGAAATGTTCAAAGGACTAACAAAGAAGATGTGACTCAATTAAATACAAACACAACACTACTGTGCTAGGGAGCATTTATGGAAAAAAGTCCAAAATCCAGGCATAGTCAAATGATAAGCATTCTATGATAAAGAAAAAATTCCTAAAATATTTCACACATTAAAAAATACTTATCTATAAGGAGAAAACAATACTTACCTATAACTTCAAACATTTTGTTAATAGTACTGGATTCTAGAAAATAATGGAGAAATGTCTCCTAAGTTCAGGGGAAATCACAAGGTAAAAACACATTGAATAATAATTATATATTTAAGTAATTTGTTCACCTTCAATTTTTAGAATCAACCAATTAAGAATAGCTTATAATTATAGCTAGAGAATGGAATGTTATTATGATAGACAACATGATTAATAGAGGACATAAAGTATTATAGAATTAGTGGATCCTCTACATTTCAAACTGAGACTTTGAGTTCTGAGTTGGTAAATCAAGAAATGGAGGAATATAAAATATATTTTTAAAAGTATAGTTGTGACCATTACAAAAAACCCAAAATGGAAGGTGAATAATTATGAAAATTCTTCTGAGGACTAGACCTCTACCTTCCTGAGGTTAGGGATTTTTCCATGCATTGTATTACACAAACATGTACACACACACAAACACACACACACACACAGACTAGTGATGTTTGAATAGGATCAAAATAGATCTAAGACAGGATTAATAACCAGGAGATTGTGCCTTCTGTGAACAACCTGTAGCTCTCCTGCCCTCTGGGTGTGACTTTGGATGGCATCCCTGTTGGTAGGTCCTAGGTAGGTGCACAGTTACATGCCAGTGTTCCGACAGCATTAGTCAAGAGCATCTTCGATGGTACAGGTTCAGGACATGTGCTTGTCAACCCACAGCTGGATGGTACTGGGTGTGTCAGTCAACACACCTGCTATCTTCATTTCTCTCCTCAAACTTCTCTGCCCAGAATCTTGTGACAGAAAAGGCGACACTAAACTGACCTTTTCATAGGGATGGCCTAGGACCATACTGTACTCCATCCACAGCCTGTGCAGTGCTTCATGGTGTGACCTGGTATCTAAAGTTCACGGAAGTCATTCAAATTCCTTTTCTCTGAATTCAAACTCAATTTAGCTGGAAGCTCATAGTATCAGAGAGTTCCCCTGGAAGAAGCCATGAACTGGGAACGTGGGATCCCAGGTGCCACTGCGTCCATGACTGGCCTCCGCTCCAGTTGACTGTGGCCCTTTTATTACACTTCCTATTCACGATTCTAAGGAATTCCATGTCCCCTTTCTGACCATGCAATTCCCTTCCAATAACTACTACTTTTATTTGCACTAGC
The DNA here is from genome assembly GCA_004026905.1 of Hystrix cristata. Classification (NCBI taxonomy): domain Eukaryota; kingdom Metazoa; phylum Chordata; class Mammalia; order Rodentia; family Hystricidae; genus Hystrix; species Hystrix cristata. The sequence goes on along the minus strand of PVJO010002204.1, from coordinate 123,042 downwards.
TTGAGAAAGTCTGCTTTTCAAGTCCCAATTTACTCTCATTCAGAGAAGCCTGACAACGCATGATGCTCACTTTGTATTCAGAAGGGAAGAGGTCTGCCGACTGGTGGCCTCTGAGATGGTAGGATGTACCACTTCCGCTTTAGGGTAACCCAGCCTGTACGACAAGAACCAGTTGCATGTGACCGAGATTGCTTTTCCAGCAAGAGTAGACTTTTCTTAATTGTCTAATTTTTTTCTTCTTTTTAAAAGATTATTGAGCTATTAGGATGGAGGTCTCGCGATATTTCTCAAAGCCTCCAGTCATTTTAAAATGGGTTTAGGAAAAAATTAAAAAGATATATATGTGACATATATATAGGTTTTTTGAGTCAGGGTCTCACTATGTAGCCCAGGCTGGCCTAGAACTTGTGGCAATCCTTCTGCCTCTGCCTCCCACGCACTGAGATGACAGGCATCGCCACCATGCCTGGCAAAAGAAATAACTTCTAAATTCTCTCTAATGTTAGCTTTGTTTTTCAGATCCAGAGCCAACAGAAGCCATAGTGCATCTAAACCTTCAAAACAGGCAAATACACAGATATTTGGAAGATGTCGGGTGACTCCCGAGTTCTAGAGAGCTTTTCCTAGTAGGCACGAGGAAGACCAAACCCTGACAGCAGGAGACCGGTCTGGCACCATCCACCAGGAGTTGGTAGCCTCCTCTTGAACATAAAAATGTTTCACAATGCCAGGCGGGGTGAAGACACAAACAAGACTGCTTCACAGTCATGTTTGAAAACAGTCAAAACGTGAATACGGTACAAGACACAAAAGTGATCTAACATTTCTCTCTCTAAATTAGATTTATCAAGACACTCAGTCATAAAAGTAATTCTACTTTTTGATAGCATCCAATCTGAAGTCCCGGTCTCTTAAGCCTCAAGATCGCCTAATTCAAGCGCAAATGCTTTCTCGTGAGTAATTTCTAACACCTTCTAACTAATGCTTTCTTACTGTGATGCCGCATGGTGGCCCAGTGGTTCCCTGGTGAAGTGTGCCTCCCTCCTTTAAAAAGTAGTAAGCCCAACCTGTGGGCCGGATGTTGTTAGGCTGGAGAGTTGGACGACCTTAGGAATGTCATGTTCCATGGCTCTGGCTCCTAGTTTTCCTTCTCTCAGATCACCAAAGAAAACAGCAGCTCCTTGGACGGATTTTCTTGGACCCAGCCATAATCACCGACGCCCACCAAGTACTCCCTACCAGATACTTAACGTGGGTTAATCCATCTCATCCCCCAATTACTCTACCAGTAAACAGGATTAATACCCAACTTACAGAGAGAAATGGGTATAAGACTCACAGCTCTGCCAAGTGAAGCAACCAAGCCAGCAGTCCCAGGCAACCAGGTGGCTGGAACTGGGCCCCGACCACTTTCTGCTACCACCTCCAGTACCTTCGCCTGCCCCAGTCTGCTCTGCGGCTAGGCAGAATGTTGTGGTCACTGTGCCCTCAGCCTGCCCGGAAAGGCACTATCACAAACAACCCCAGGAAGTGATCTCTGGGTTTCCTCTAAGATGTGGGAGAATATGGACTCTGACCAGGAAAACCAAATAAATAAATTCTCCAAGGTCTCAGTACTGAAACAACTTCTAAGCTTTTTCTAAGCTTCTTTTTCACCCACTGGAGATGATCCTATAACTCAGCTTTTCGACTTGATTTTTAAAAGTTGTAAGACACTCTCTTTACATCTTTCTTTCAACATGTGGGTGAGCGATTCCTATCGGTAGTAATATGACTATCATTTCTTTGACTCCCTGTATAGCAAAGAAAGGGGAATCTGAGGTACAGAACTTTGGAGGTGATACTAGCTAGTGAGTTCGTTTTATTTTTATTGCCTTTGTAATTATCTTGGATCTGTAGTCAACTATACGGGCCTTCTCTTTATAAATGATAGAAATTTTCTTTTACAAATAAATTTACCTCAGTAAAACTTTGAGTCCCTTTAGAGAAAAATGGTAAGTAAATAGTAGTAGAGCTGGTAAGACACCAAACAAGGAAACGAACATGAAGATGATTTGGGAAACTCAGACTTCGGTCTCCTCCTCTTACTTTAGAGTTGGAAAGACCAGAGTTAGACTCACAGGTCATTGATCTCAGGGATGCGGGTGCTTATCCAGGCATTTCAGCTTCTAATTTTATTCATGAATTTATCTTCTCTCTTCTCCCCTACCTTCCCCTCTGAGCCTTGTCTTGCTACCCTCCTCGGGGGGGGGGATGTAGTGGGGTGGGGTGGCCTGAGTAATAAAGAACACCTCTGTTCTAATAATCCGGTACCAGAAGACTAAAAGAGACCAGGGCGACCCATTCCCTGCGTGGACCATCAAGGAAAGTCTGGGGAAACCCAGCACCTCTGCCCTTCTCGGGTCCTGGGAAGTTTCAATTCTTCAAACTGGGCAGGAACTGCGTTTCTAAAACCGCTTGGACAGCGGATTCCTCGGCTCCTTTGCGTCCCAGCTGCGAATCGCGCTGAGAGCGCGTTCCTGCGAAACGTGGGAGTGGATCCCACAAGTATTCGGGTAGCACAGCGAGGAGGCGGCGCCACTGGGGCGCTGTCCGACCCTCCCGTTCGCCGGCCGCAGCACCTTGACCTTCCGTCCGCCTCCCGCCTCTGCACAGCTCCCGGGCGCGGGGCGCGCTTTGCGGCCCCCGCGGGGGTCTGGGGAGGAGGCGGCGCGCAGCGATGGGGACAGCCCGCGGGATCGGGACGGGGTGGGCAGCTGCAGACGCCCGGAAGCCTCCGCAGTCCGGAGAAGCTGGGTTTGGGTTCTCCCCTCCTTAAAGAGTTCTCAGGAAGTTCGGGGGAGGGGCGAGCCCCGCTCTCCTGTCCTGCCGGCGCGGGGCGCGGGAGGGTGAGCGCCGAGACCGCAGCCGCAGGGCTCAGTGCGGTCGCGGCGCTGCCCTCGAGCGGGCTCCGGGCGCCGCGGCGGGCGGCGGGCGGCGGGCGGCGGGCGGCATGGAGGGGCTGGTGCTCCTCAACGCCCTGGTCACCCGGCTGCTCTTCCTGCTTCACTCGCTGGTCGGGGTCTGGCGAGTGACCGCGGTGATGAAGGAGTCACGCTACTGGCTGCTCGCGCTGCTCAACCTCTCGCTCGTCCTGGAGACCGTGCTGACACTCAAGTTCAAGCGCGGCAGAGGCTACAAATGGTGAGAGCGCCCCGGGGAAGGGAGGGCGCGCGGGGCTCCGGCTATTGTTCCCCACGGCACTTGCAGGCAGCCCCGGCGCTCGTCTCCCCGCAGCGCGCCGTGTCTCGGCTGCGGTTCGGACCCCTTTGTCCTCCCCGGGAGCTCGGAGGGCGCGTGAGATGCCCGTGCGTCTCGGGCGCGACTGCGGTGCCCTTGGGTCCCCGGGCACCCCTGGGAAGCCTGGAGCCCTGAGCGCAGCCAAGCGTCACCCATCCCGGGTTTGGAAACTTGGAACAAGGGGAAAAAGAAACGGGGGCGCGCTCATCTGCTTAGCAGAAAGTGCCCGGACAAGAGCTACGAGGGGCAGGGAGGTTGCCCTGTGCAGAATTTAGGGTGCGTGGTGCTGTTGCGTTGCTCTGCGTGCGCGCAGGTGTTTGGAATGCCTTTCGCTGGACCTCAACTATCTTTGCAAGGGCGGTGCGCGTGGGCACCATCGCACGGAGGGAAACCGCTGGCCGCCCATCTTTGGTTTCCGCGGCTTCCCTTCTTTCCAGCCCCTGAGGCGTCTGGGTTTCTGCCACTTCCCAGCCTTCTAGCCACAAGCATCCCGAGCTTTGCGGTACGGAACCGGCTTCAGGTGTCTGGGTTTCCTGGCTTTGGAACTTACCTTGCCAGGTGCAGCTTGTGTGCCACGCTGGTGGAGGAACCTGCAGGTGGTGGTTTAGCTTTAACCTCAACGTGCAAGAACTGCAGGGTCTGCGTGGCGCTTTATTTCCTCTCCAGAGCCTCGAAAGGCAGGAGAATAGAGAAAAGGATTCTCTAGCCATTTTCAAAGCGCCTCCCTTACGCCCATGCCATGAGCTCCCAGTATATTTTCATCCGAAACTTCTCCAAGTAAGGCTTCTTCCTGTGTTAATTTAACAACACAGAGGCTGTGTTTTCTCATATTTCAACACTTTAAAAATACCTAATGGTGAAAGAAGGGAGAAAATCGCATTAGCCAATTTAAAAATTACATACATTCAGATGTTACAGTTCACCATCAAATTCAGAGAGGAAAAAAACATAAAATCCTCTACGGTTTTTATGTTAAACTACAAAAGTGTACGTATTTCGTGACAGACCATTGAAGAGAATATATTACCTCTGAAGATGATGGGTATTGTGCCTAAATATTCCACTGTATAAAAATTTCTACAACCATAAATGCTTATTCAAGAACAATTTTAATTTAATACAATGATAATTGAAGTGCTACTACTTCCTTCTTTTCTTAAACAGTTCATTAAGCAAGGTACTTTCCAGTATGCGTTTTGGAACACTCACAGAAAAATAGCATTAGCTTCCCTAATAAACCACAGAATTAAAGAAACAAAAGAGAAGCAGAGCATGTGTTCATCCACAAGGTCCTATAATAATTAGTGTTTACTGAATAGCTTTCACACGTTAGGTACGAATATCTTCCATAACAGGAAGATGAAGTCTGAGGCTGAAAAATGTTTCATGTAATCCTGCCACCAACTATCAGGGCTTCTGGGACAAAAGTCAACCACAGAAGAAGAGCCAGCTCAGCAAGACCTGAAATAACCCTCCTCTCCAAGAGTGGACCAGTTGTGTAGAAGTGCTACAGCCAAAGGAACTTTAGCTTCACGTCTGTATCATTACTGATTGCTGACTCAAACTGACATGTGACTTACGTCCAAGAATGATTGGGCAAAAATGAGTTATGGCCAGTAAGTCAAACAGAGAGCTGAATATGCTAGTATTTAGGGTACAGACCTCAAAATCAGACATAAATGAGGTAAATGAAGGGCTTTCTTTCTTACTTTCTGGATGACTTGAGCAAGTTACTCCATGTCTCCGAGCTTCGACTCTGACCTGTAAACACTTATTTCATAGGTTGCTGAAGAATTGTATGAAATAATAACATTGATAGTCAATGAATAAAAAAAGGAATGGTCTTCTTAGATTCCCCATGTTTTCCTTTGTTTCGTCCTTATTAAAATATTATTGTATCAACTGGACACATTTTATGTCTGTACAAGCCAAACAATTTTGCTTGAGAGACTATCCAGTGAACCACTGATTTAGACTAAAAAAAAAAAAAAAAAAACCCAAAAAACCAAAAAAACTTTTGTTTCACAAAACAGGCTTACTGTAACACTAATTCAAGATAAGTCTTGCTGGCTCAATACACTATCTTATTTTATATTCGAAAATCATCAAAGAAGTAGATAGATTTGGGGTGTTTGTTTTTTGTTTTGTTTTTTTTTTTGTGTGGTGCTGGGGATCGAACTCAGGCCCTTGTGCTTGCAAGGCAAGCACCCTAATCACTGAGCTAAATCCCCAGCCCTAGATTTGGGTTTTTATAAAATTTCGGGAACAAATAAAAACAGTCTGAATAGAAATGGGATTAGCAATGCTTTGTTCCGCCGAATGTATTGGTAATGCTTTGATGTTACCAGACGTGACTAAGTGCGCAATTACGGTAATTTGTACTGTAGGTGAATCTCACACAGCATTGTTATAAACTTTAGAAAAAGCAATCAAAAGTTGTACTGCTAAAAAATACAGTAAGTTATCCTTGAAATAACATAGTAACAATGAAAAGAATTTTGATTTGGGGCAAAATTTCATTTCTCAGTTGAAGTTTTTTAAGTAAAACAAGGTATTGTTTGTTTGCTGCTCTTGAACTTTGAGAATAATTTTCCATCAAAAAAATCTAAACTTTTTTTTTCTTTTGCGCTGGGGATCGAACTTGGGGCCTTGTGCTTTAGGCAAAAAAAATCTAAATTGATGGAATCATTAAAGTATGCATTATGGCACTTATTTCTACTACCTCTATAGAGGAAAATTTTAATATATACAGATCTGTGTGCAGAGCTATATAAATATTGCTAGATCTTTGACTCATGGGTCTTATGTTTCAAAATTGACTCTATGGAAGTAAAATATCCATATATAAATACACAGACAATAAAATACTAATTTCCATCATGTGGTAGAAAGCAAAGCTGAAAACAACCTGATTATTCATCAAAGGTATAGTTGAAAAATTATGATATATTCATACTATATAATATTTTAGTGATATTAAAAATAATGGACTAGATATGAACCATTTGGTATGTCCGTAATATATATTCAAGACAGAGTGATTCATACTATGGTTCATTTTTTTTAATGGACTTGGAATAGAATTGTCCTTTGTGTCAATTAGAAATGATGTTTCAACAATTTGAAAAAGAGGAAGGAGAAGAAGGAGAAGGAGAAGAAGGAAAAGGAGAAGAAGGGGACGAAGAAGTGTTGGCGTGAGAAGGAGGGGAAAAGCAAGGGGGCAGCAGCAGCCATAGTCTCCCTCCCGTTTTGAAGATGGATAGAATGGAATCCCACATGAACAGCAGACTAAAATATGCACACATATGGGATGAGATACTGCTTTTCCTTGAACATCAGATTCATAAACCTCCTACTATTTTGAGTTATTTTAAACACTGTTCTTTGCACTAAAATTTATACCTGGACTCAAACAAATAAAACCTATGGAAATAATAGCTCAAGAAACAGTGCTATAGAGGAAAGTGTGGACCACATTTCTTGAAATGTAGCAAACATATTACGTGTGCCCCAGGAATGTTTCCTTAGCTGTCCTTTGGAAAGGAAAAATGGAAGCAGAGTTGCTGAGCTCAGCTGTCTAGAGTCAAGCAACATTACATCAACTCTATTAACTTGCCAGTTGGAGAAGTTTAATTTGCTGGAATCCTATAGGATTTAATTTGCTGGAATCCTATAGGTGAGCCAATGACACAACTCTTGTTAAATTTCACAAATATATGCAAGTAGAGTTTGCTCTTTTTCTACCTAGTATTTAGTTCACCTGCATAATCAAGTATGTTTCTGTAAGATGGAAATGAGTATTACTTAGCTTAATATTTTTCTTGATTTTATTTTCAGTTGTCTGGGCAACAATCCAATGGATCTGTGAATTACCATTTAGGTAAAGTCAAATACAAGACAATATTTCAGTTGCTTTCCAGCCAATAGTGATAAAATATTCCTCAGAGGATAGAAAAATTACCAAGATTTTGACAAGTTTGAAGTGTATTCACTTGAAAGCAGGCAGTATCTGAGAATAAGCAGAAATATAAGTTAAATTTACTGACAAAATCATAGAATTTTAAGCACTGAACTTGTTCACCAATGTTTTAAGTCTGCAAAAGAAATACAATATTTTTAATTTAATCAGTAATAACTCACCTATTTGGTTGTTTTTCTTTGTTACCTCTCTTTACTTTTTCCTTTATTAAATTCATTCAGGCGACTGAAATTCAATCAGGTGACTATAAATTGAATTGATTAATAGGCAAACATAATACTACACCAGATATTGTGTGACACAGCAGAGGAAAAAAAAACCCAGAAAACAAACACAACTGAAATTTTAAAATGAAATATAATATTTTGATTAAATGCTCAAATGTATGGAAATAAGAATAATGATAAATATTTAGCATTTACTATGTACCTGGTTCTTCCAAGTGTCCCATGTAGACGCCTCACTTGATCATGATACAAGTTGTAACCATATTCTGCCTCTCTATTCTTCCCATTTTAGATGAGGAAACTGAGGCACAGAGCTGTTAAAGCTTTTCACTCAGGATCATCATATAGTTAGCAACAGGGAGACAGAATAGTAAGACTGAACTCTCTCTCACCCATTGTGTTCTTTCATAATTTAGAGGAGAAAGGATGTGATAGGGATGCTGGCCGAAGGAGGAGGGCTTCGGTTGGGAGCAGTTGAGTTGTAGCAGGAAAAATTGGTCAGATCTGCATTTGGAGAGAGGTGTACACAGGCTGGAGACTGGAAGTAAATAAAATAGGTAAATTACTGCCTTCAAAAAAACCAAACTCATATTTTAAACAAGGGGCTCTGAAAACAACCGAAAAGATAATTAATAATCAAATGCCCTAATATATAGCAATAAGCAAGCCAAGAAATGAGCGGAGGCCTGAGCGGCATGGCCTCGGCGAGGAGCATGCAGAGGACGGTCCACTGCCGGGCAGAGGCTGGCTGGGAAGGGGGCTTCCAACCTGAGGCTGTAGACGCGAGAAGGGGCTGACATAAGCAGCTCAGAGAAGAAAAGAGGCAGAGAAGGGGAGGGACTTCAAGTGCTTTTGGACATTTCTGACATACTCCCAAGTGACTGATACATACTAACTTTCTTTTCTGCATTTCCCTTTTCTCTTCTCCCCTCTTTGTCCCCCGACTCCACATGAAACATTCTTCCTGGTTTTTAAAACTTTGCCCTCTCTCATTTTAACCATTGGGTGTTAGAAATCATCTAGATGGCTCGCAGCTGAGAGCAGAAAGACCAATTAGGAATCAGAAGGGGTCGTCGCTTCAGTTGATCTCAAACTCAAATCAATTTTATAATAAACCTCCAGGAAATCTGTTTTGATTATTAAACTGCACTTGGAAAGTTCAATACTGAAATTAAAAACCTTGATTTGACAGATACTTACTGTACAAAGTCTGATCTTGATTAAGAACTTTTCAGTAGTACAGGAGAACTTGGTATGATGTAATTCTGGAGAATTTGAAAATATGTATTTTCCTTCACCAAAAATGTTTATAAAACGCCAGAGAAAAAGTTGGGAAATTAGCACATACATGCACCCTCATTGATCTTTTTGGTCCCTAGAGAGGAATTTGGGAGGGCATCCTAGAGATTCCACATGGTCACCTTGGGCACTGGAAATTCTCTCAGAAGATGGACTGTTTCTCTCCTTCTTCAGACTTGCTGTCCAGATCTCCTGAAACCTAGCCTTAGCTTTGTTAGTTATTACAGTAGTAATGTCCACTGTGCATTGCATTTATCCACCCTGCCTGCAATATATATATGAAGTTTTATAAGATCATCTTCCAGTATGTTTGTGGATATATGTGCTTTGTATCCTGAACTTTTAGCTCAATGCAAAAGGTGACCCGAGTTTGCATTTTTTTGGAAGCAAATATTGAATGTTACCAGCAAATGACTTTGTTTGAGTAATTCAAGTAACAGTTGAGAAAGAAAACTCCTCCTTAAATTAGTCTTATGCTACTTCTCAATAAGAAGTCCATGTTTTCTTCTTTTATTTCATGATAGACGTGGGACCAATACAATTATGTTTGCATTTAGAATAGGATCTCCAGGAAAAGGAACCACTGAACAATGACCATGCTTTTTCAGCATGAGTATATCCAATCAAGCCCTTTACGACTGAAAATTAAGGTTACTACTATTTAACAGCTTTTCGCTCTTGACCGAGTAAAAAAAAACTAAGTGCAAATTATTGTGGGCAGCTCAAATAGGTCAGTATAAATATATCCTTACTTCTAAGTTCCATGCATTTTTCCTATCGTGGCAATGACATGATTGTGCAATATCAAAATAAATGTGAGTTGTTTAATCTTTTTCCAACAATAGAAAATTCTCCTTTCCATTAAGGTTTATTCTTTCTGAGTGTGTGGTCTGCCTGCTCTGGAAGTTCCTATGAAGTGCCGGTATCCAGGAGAGTGACACGTTGGGTATATAAATCATCTCCTTAAAGAAAACCTGTGTTTCCTTTAAGAAAACATACATTTTTAATGTGCCACAAAACATATTTTTTGAAAATCCCATTGAAATAATATAAGGACATAGAGATTGTGAATATATATAAAAAGTCAAGGTGGGTACTGATATTTTTTGTCAGAATCTATAACTACTACTCATAAGTATTTAAGGAAGGAGTTATGTTTTACTTTCAGTTTATCTGACTGACCTCAAAGAGTAGATAATATACAACTGAGTTAATGTTATCCATCTATTAGAATGAAGATTAGTTATCCTTAAGAAAAAAAGAGAAATTTGCTAACATCAGTGCTGCTGCCAGCCCTGGTTGGGTTCCTTTGCTCTTATTTCCCAGATCGAGCCTCCTGTCTCATAAGATGCTGTCGTTTACCTGGAGTAACATGCTAATGAACTGGCTGTGCCATTCTCTGGCATTCTGCTAATAATGGCGATAGGGATGATGTTGAAGGTGACGGTGATTGCGATAATGATAATGGAAGTAACGGTTATCAATTATTGTGCACTGACAGTACTCCAGGCCTGCTTTATAGCCATTATCTCATGCCATCCTCACGATGACCCTATGAATTCGCTCTCATCTGTACTGACGCTTAGGATGAGGACACTGATGCACAACAAGGCTACCTCACTTAAAGTCACAACTAATAATAATAAATCACAGAAGCAATTCTGAGCATCTGGTGGGCATCTATTGAGCCACACGTTTGCACTGCATGCACGATGTCACTCCATCTTCATGTAGGCCTCGTGGCGCTACTGCTCCTCATTGCAGATAGGGAAGCCAGGACTTAGGGACTTGGGGAAGGAGTCCCCTTCCCAGGATCGAAACCTCGGTAATCCCTTGTTGAGTCCTCCCTTACTCCATCATCCTGTTTGTTGTGCTCTGCATTCAATAACCAAATTGGGTTTCACCTGTAGACAGTACAACTACCTAGTTGTTAGAATTAAGGATTTTCTCTGGTGGACAAAAGGTCAAAGTTTTTGTTTTTCTTCCTCAAAACTTGAGTCGGTAAATCCTGGGCGACCTACCGATGGGAGATGAGGATGATTTTGCAACGAGGAGGAGAACAATATAGAAAATTTTATACAAACACATGGCTCAGAGACATTCTTGCACAAGCAGATATCCTTGTAAAAACAGAAACAGGTTGTAAAGGAGCAGAAAAAAAGGGAAAAAAATCTAGACTGTCTTCAATTTAGGCCCCACAGTGAAGAAATGACCTCTTCTCCTGATCAGAAATCAATATATTTTCTTTATAAAGAAAGAAATGAAACATTACATAAAAACATCCACAATGCATTTTATGCTTTCAGAGAGCCTTACAATTTCTAGAGTTATCAGCAACTTCAGTTCGCTCATTCATTAAACAAGTAGTTATTATACTAGATGCTCTGAATGTGTTCTTGCAAGAATATAAAATACATGCAGCTATATGAGAACAGTACAAAACAATATTCTGAGGACCAAATATTTTGCCACAAAGTTAAGTCCTAGAGCACAGAAAAGGCTCAACATGGAGATGCAATCAGGAAGGTGGGCTTTTTATACAGCAGAATGTCAGAGGTGATTTCTCTACTCGTCTTTCAAGTAGCCTATGGGATACACCAGTAGAGAGAAAAGACAAGTTTTTCAGGCTGAGCAAGCATCACAATAGTGGTACTTAGGGTTTCCATTGGATCCAATTCATTTAGGACAATGTCATGGTTTTCTTTGTCTCAGAAATATTTTATGAGAAAAACAGTATGGTAGATCCTAAAATTGATTCAGATTTTCTCCCTATAACTTTAATATAGGGAGTTTGGTAATGAAGTACACTGCCAAAGTTGTAATGTGAACTATTCAATTGTAGTAGAGCTTATGCTGGCTTCAGACACGTTGTTGGGAAATTTTAGGTTAAGTGAGGTACATGGAGTCCTAATTTTGCTTTCAGTTTACATCATAATTTGAGCATATGGCTTCATTTTAAAAACTGACAACAAAAAAGAAATAAAAATTGCACGTAAGAACCCTAATATTCTCTTTAGAAGTATTTTTCCCTTTACGATCCCTAAATGTAGGCATCCCTCAAAGGCCTCGACAGTACAAAGAATGATTGTATTGTCTCGGGCATTCCCAACCCACTGGAGTACCCATTAATACTTGCCTACTTCCCATAAGATCACTGAGAAACCAAACTTATCATCTGATGTCTGCACGTGTTAAAACATACCTAGTTCATACTCAGTTTTCTATTTCTTTGGAGATTCTAATGAACTCGTGGCTGTTTGATTGTGGCCTCCCTCACAAATGGGCAGGCCCACACAAAGGGCTTTTGGAGGGGAGGTGGTGGCGAGGGAACTGCCAGGTAAGAAAATAAATGGGTGACGGCTGTGTCCAGTTAGTGATTTTCTAGTCATCTGGAGACAGTGTGCACTGCAAAAGTATTGGGTTCATTTTGAGCAGGTGCAGAGGCCACCATGTCCTTCCTGCACACAGACAGGACCCCTTGCTGAGCAGCCTCAATAGAAACTGTGTGTTCCAAGGCCAATTTAGGGAAACCAGTCGACATGGGAGGAGAACTGACAATCTTAAACGCTTAGACAGGGCCTGGGGCTCAAAAGAGGACATCTTGACTTCATTTCTTTGTTTCTGTTAAAAGAAATCCATCCGTACAAAATATTCCAGAAAATTTATTGAGGATGCTTAAGGTGGCTCAGACAAGATCTCGAATCTTAGATCTAGCAACTCCACTGTGTTTGTAGAGTAGACAATATGGAGAAATGAAATAGAAGTAAAATCTGGATTCCTGTAGAAGCAGTTTTTAAATGCTATGTTTGCTTTACTTAAATATTATCCATTTTCAGGATTATATATATATATATATGTTGAGAAGCCAGAAAGAGAAAAACTAAACAGGGTAGTGAATGGTAGTATGCTTAATTTTTCCTCTGTATGCTTATTTACATTGTTATATGTTTCTGAAAATGAATGTTACTTTTTCAATAAGAAAATAACAATAATTGTCATTTTTACAAAGAACTAAATGGAAACTTAATTCTAGAGTAATGGTGAGTTGAAGTAAATAAAATCTGTTGCAGGACTAAATTGTTAAGTGTCATGACATAATCATTTTGTGCAAACATAATTTGTTGAAATGACAACTTTTTATGATAAATAATAGTTTATTTTTGTATAAAATGAAATGAGAAAAAGCAGTAAGTATAGCTCTTAAAGAGCTCAGCATTTAGTACATAGTAAGACTTATATACATATTCGATTAATGAGCAAACAAAACAGATGAATTTAATGAACAATAAGTATATAAACAAATAAAAATACCTTTGAGTATTGCTAGCGTACTTCGGAGACCATTGGTAGGTTTAGCTAATGGTTGTGAAATTTAACATCCCCCAAATTAATGTGCAATGAAAGAATAATTTAGGAAGTTTTTAATCTAGAGAAAGCAGCTGAGCAAAGTAATTTGTTATTAAAGTATTAACATTGGGCAACTTTAGTATTGTGATAGGAGAGTAATAATTGAAATTGTAATAAATTTGAGTTTCTCATGGCAGCTCATTGGTAATAAGGTATTAGTTTTGCAAACATTTCCCACTTGAAGATGTCCTGTTCATATAATATATAGACATATACATATATATTCATTATATATAATATATATTCATTTATATATATGTTTGTGTTTCTATTCATGTAGTATATTGTATTTTTATAAACAAGTGTCTAGAAACCAGATGTAAGTTATTTCTGAGTTGTCCAGATCCATCGATGGTATTATCTTTTAAACAAGGTGCTTGGTGTCTACTGACTCCTGATACCATCTAGACAAATACTGGAGTGAAATTATTTTTCTTAAGAAAAGACTTATAATTACACAGCAAAAGGTGAGAAGAAGACTGATTTACTAATTTTTGGAATGTGTACTTTTCTTGGTTCAAAAAATGAATTGCATGGATCATAATCAAGAATGTTATAAACCCTCAAAATAATAAATAGTGACTATGATGTCATAATGAAACAGTGAAACATTCCTAGGAGCTGAACAATATTAAATTAATTTACTTCAGTGAAACTTTCTATGAAAATCAACTTACGATGATATTTTGAGATAAGATTTCTAGTTAAACCAGCACAAAACATTGAAAAAGTAGAAAGGGTAGATCAACTAGAGCCTTATCAAATCGCAAGATATCTGTGGGCAGCCCACAAATGCCACATGCTGGGAGGAGAAAAGGCTATAACTACGAGCACACAGACCTAATTCTCACGCTTATGTTGCTTAAAATTGTTAGAGGACAACAATTAGATGGCATTCAATGTGTACATACGTATGTATAATTTTAAATTTTGGAGATCTCAGGAGCCAAGGTGAACAAGGAAAGATTATTTTGACTTGAGGGACAGGGAGTTTTCTGGAGGAGTCTAATATCTGATTTGAATCAGGTGAGATTGGAAAAAAGAAGTATTTCTAGGAAGACAAATGTATGTGTGAAGGTCTGAGTTAGGAGGCATTTAACTTCTTTCCCAGAACTAGGAGAACGCTGTTATGGGAGTACCATGAGGAACAAGGCAGGTAACACAGCCCAGAAGGTAGGCGGGGCCCTGGGTGTGCAGCACCACCCAAGCTGTGCTGGCAAGTGGACCACGCAAACCATGGCTGTGTTGACAGTAACTGCCTACAGGCGAAATGTGAAGCCAGGCATAGTGATGTCCCCAGCATTGCAAACCACATTCCTTTGTTCAAGTCATCTTAAATAGGTTTAGTGTTGAGAGTCATGGTCTCAGAAATAGAAACTATCGCAGGTCATTGAAGAAACCACCCTCAAAGCGGGTGTGCTGAGTCTTGTTTAAGAACAGGTCCTGAACCTGTAGTCATGAGGAAGTGTGCAGAGCTGAGCCCAAGAAAGAAGGCATTTATGTGTATCATGCACCCATAACATTGGCTGCATGGCACACAGGGTCTCATTTAATTTTCAATTACTTTCCCCCATCTTACAGAGGGAAGGTAGTGTATTTCCAAAGGCAAATGAAAGGAAGAGGTGGAATTTAAATTTGGGTCTTCAAAGTTTGTGAGATTTCTGCCAGAACGTAAAATGTATTTTATGATTCATAGCTCAGTGAACTTGCTCAATACTAGATCTCCTGAACTAAAAGTCCTTAAAGATGCTAGTAGCCTTCACTCTTTTCATTGATTCAATCTGTCCTTTAGTCATAGATTCAGACATTTAAACATTCACTTAATAAACATTAACTGATAGTTCAGTAAAACACTGTGACATAATGGAGGAGAAGAGATGATGAAAAAGTGGAGAGAAGGAAAAGATATAAAGAAACATAATACCCAGCATGTGCCATTGAGGAACTTGCATGAGAAAAGCTTATGTGCACGCACTTACAGACTAGTACAGCATGTATCAGGTCACTGGAGCAATGCAGGGTGAGATTAATTCCCACCATGCCCTGAAGAAGCAAGTGGGTTGTAGTTGGAC
Organism: Hystrix cristata; assembly: GCA_004026905.1. Taxonomy (NCBI): domain Eukaryota; kingdom Metazoa; phylum Chordata; class Mammalia; order Rodentia; family Hystricidae; genus Hystrix; species Hystrix cristata. The sequence continues at coordinate 107,779 of PVJO010002204.1, read as the reverse complement.
AGTCATGGGCCAAAAAAGTTTACTAATGTAGCTAGACATTTGCTATGAAGCCATTTCAGGGCCTTTCTTCTCAGATTAGCCAAACTGGAAGAATACAGAGCATGTGCTTCCGAACACGGACTCATGGTAAGTTCAAGAAAATTATGGATTGAGTGAAATAGAAGTAATTCCTGGAGTTTCAGGATGATTGCCTCTTCCTACCTCCTTTTTTGTTTATCTCAAAGAAATCTAATGATGAGGGATTGAAATAATGGAACTTTCTAATACTTGTTTTTTTTTGTTTGTTTGGTTGGGTTTTTTTTTGTTTGTTTGTTTTTTAGTGCTAAACCCTCTACCACTGAGCTACAATACTAGCATACATTTTTGTTTTGTTTTAAATGCGCAGCCCAGTTAGAAGTACAGAGTTGCTCAGCTTAATAGGGTGCCATAGAGGAAGAGGAAATGGAGAAAAAACCAGATAAGGGAGACCTTGAATATCAGAGTACGGAGTTTAGATTTTCTATTCTAGATAACAGAAAATCCTAAGTCTTGTGCTGTGTGTGTGCATGTGTGTGTTTGTATAAGGAGTTTCTTAAAAGAATGCATTGAAATGGGAGAATATTTTTTGCAGTTATAGAAATACACTTTATGAATTGAAGATACATAGGTTCACTGTTTTTTTCTTAGTCTCTTTCAATAGCCGATTATGTGTTCAGTCTATTGTTTCCCCAGATTATTGTTGTAACACTACTGTTAGGGGAGTTAATCTCAAAATTAATCCTGAGAGTCAACAAAATTTCTGTCCAGCAAAGATTTGATGTGTCTAAACAAAAATTTACATATTCCAACTGTCTCTCTGACCAGAATTTCCTTCAATTTCACATAGGAAATACTCTCCCCTGATGTTTCCTTTGATATGGAAGGTTGAAGAGTTAATTGTTCCTTTTTTTTTAAAAAAAAAAGAGCTTGCTCAGCATGGGCTTTTGATATTTCCCTGCAGCCCAGCCATCTTCCAAGTCAGATTTTAATGATATCTTGACCTATAATCTTTTGCTTCAAAATTGATTTTGGCAGGAAATCCAAGGTAGGGGAATATCTATATTATTTATTTTTTTAAAAAAGACCTTTTTTTCTCTTGCTCTTTCTCCCTTTCAGAAACTGAAAGAAGATATTAATGAAAGTGTTAGTAGCCTTAAAAAAAATCCAACCTAATGTTTTCTCTTCATTTATATTTAGTTTTCTCTCTGGATTATGATAGGACTTCGGTACATTTCATTCCAAAAGTACTGTAATCCCAGCACTCTGGGAGGCTGAGGCAGGAGGATCACAAGTTTGAGCCCACCATGTGTAACTTAGTGACTTAGACCCTGTCAACAACGATGACAACAACAACAACAGCAACAACAGCTGAGGATGATGCTCATTGAAAAGGTCCTGGGTTCAATCCCTAGTACCACACACATACACACTTACACACACACACACACACACACACACACACACACATACATACACAGTTCAAGTATGTACTAAATTTTAATAAAATGCATTGACTTACAATATTGACTTTGAGATATTCTATTAATCAAGAGTCCATTTTAAAATAAAATGCAAATTGAAGAGATAAATCCAGAAGGTATATTATTTTTATCTTATTTGAAATTTTTAAGAATACGTTTTCATTGCACAATGTGTCTTGATAATACTATCTGCTTTTATTGAATGCTGTCCTCTGCTGGGTACTGCCTTACAGAAAGTGTGATAAAACCTCCAGAGATCAGTGTGACTGAGTGGTGTCCCCCTCCAGATTCATATATTGAAGACTTAACTCCAAATGCAGCAGGATTTGGAGATTAATTTGGTAATTAACATTAAGTGAAGTAATGGTGGGTTTCTAGACCAGTAAAATCGGTCGCCTTATAAGAAGAGAGAGAAGTCTCCCAGCCCGTGTGCTGGTGAAAGGCTGTGTGAGGAGAGATGAAGAGGGTGCAGTCAACAGGCCAGCAGGAACCCTCACCAGAACTCCACCGTGCTGCCGTCCTGATCTCAGACTCTCTAGAACTCTGAGAAAAATCAGCTTCTCTTGTTTAAGCCATGTAGACAATGATACTCAGCATGGCAGCCCATGTTGAAGGGTACAGTGACTACATCTAGCACGATGAGGAAACAAGCTAAGAGCTCAGTGGCAGAATGGCATTTGAACCCTGGCGTGTCTGAGTGCAAATTCTGCTCTTAGGAGTCTCCTCTGAATTTTGATCCAGAAAATAATGAATAGATAGCCTTTCAAAAAATCCAAAACCCTTCAACTGCTTGCTTGTGTTTTTATTTTTCAGATTTAGCAAATCAATACAAAACCAATGAGTTTTTCTTATTTCTCATCCTTATCATCTGTGTGTGTGTGTGTGTGTGTGTGTGTGTGCGTGTGTGTCTGTGTTAGCAAGATGTTATTATTTGAGCTCTCTGAATTCTAGGTTAATGTTGAAAAATGTAGCCGATCTTTCTGAAATTGCAATGTTGAACAAATCAGATATTTACTGTTGCTGTACTTGCATTTTGTAAAACATATTAAATAGAAAATATCCAGTGCTGTGCCTGCAACTAATTGGCAGTGTCCCATTAAACCATATTAAAATTAACATCCATTAATTGGATTAGAAATTCAGCGAGAATGACAACTGCTGGTGCCTTTTACAGTTGCCGTGTTTCTCCATAATCCATATGGCAAAAATCACATAGTGCTCTCTTCCCCCATGGAAATGAACACTTAAGATAAAAAGGGTTGCCTTGGTGTGATCAGGGTGTCTTCGTTTGCGTTCCTTCTTTTTTTTTTTTTCATTTTTTTTGTAAAAGCTGAATTGTCTTTTCTCCCCCCATTTCCAGGTTTTCACCAGCCATATTTTTATATCTGATTAGCATCGTTCCATCACTATGGCTCCTTGAGATGCATCGAAAGACTGAGGTACTTCCTTTTAGAAAATAGGGAACTGGACTGTTCAGCTATAAACTGCTTTCACAGTATGATTTGACTTATTTTAGAAATTCATTTTTATAAGGGACTAAAATCATCAAGAATTAAATAAACAAGAGGGCACCGGCAGAAGGAAATGACTCTGATACTGATCAAAAAATAAAAATATTCCATTCGTTTCGGACTAAAGATTACATAGTTAATAAACATTTTGTGTTAGTAGTTTTCTTCCCAAGACTCCCTCCCTCACCTACAGTATATATTTTCATGAGAATGTGGAAGTTTGATTTTAACCCTTGCAGCTTCAGTGAGCTCCTCTGTTGTGCTAAGAATGAGCAGGCCTCAATAATCTAAAACCCTGTAAAATAACATTTTTAGAAACTAAAGGAGATTAACTTTGGAGGGTCTCCTGGGCTACCGTAGTTAGTGAGTAATGAATATTATTACAGGGGCCCTGAAATTAAAGTTAAAGGAGAGAAGCTGGGGAAAGGTGGGCTTATATGTATTATCCTACATTGACCTAGAAAATAAACTGTAGCTTCCAACAAGTCTCTGATTTTCATGTGGAGATTTTAACGGAGCTTCTTCCTGCATAGAAAATGCTACTTAGCAGGCTGTAGGCTGAGTCCAGCCGCTTCCTGTTTCTGCTCCTGTACAGCTCCAGGGAGGCCAGTTGCAGTCAGCCCTGTCCAGCTTGGACTTCAAGGTTGAGCTCACAGGATGGTATTGCAGTTGTCTGTAGTTATTATACAGTATTTCTTACCTTCGTTGATAAAATACGTAAGCAAAATCTATGAGAATTTGATCTTATACAAATTCATAGCAAATATAAGCCTTCAGTACATAACGTTTTATGGCCAGTGCTTGCTCTGAATTTTAGGTACAGAGGAGAAAACATTTTTTTTCTCCTTAAATCTCCTTCTGAAAAACATTAAAGTCCTGGGCTATTTCTACGTCTGCACTAAAAGTGTTTTTGTAACTGTAGATTGGTTGGTTTAAGTTACCATGAATTTTTTAAAAAAGTAGCATGAGGGATTAGGGGACTGTTTCTGCCTCCTAACTTAGTACTCTTTGTGGGGTATGAAAATAAGCTCTGGTGATTTAAATCTAATTTTTTGCCTATACATGCAAGTCTATGACATGGCTATCATCCACAATAACAACTCATTTCCCCACATGCTTATATAATACAACTGCCTTGTGTAGTTAATTGATACACAGGTCAAATCCCATTACAAGAAATCGCATGCAACCAAGAGCTCTATTTTTAATAAAAAGAGATTTTTGAGCCCCGGGCAGTACCTCTCTAATTTTCATACTACAAAAGAAATTGAACCTTTAGTAGTAATGGATTTGACACTGAGAATTAAAATAAATGCCCAGAGATTGAAATAGGCAGGGTAGGCAGACATTAAAGTAGGAAAATTGAGAGAAACAAAAAAGTTGGGATTACACTTAAAGAAACAAGAAATGACAGAATAAAGTAAGGTAGAGCAATTCCGTTGATCCACTCAGGAATTTTGGTTGTGATAATCGGTTTTCTTTTTGCAGAATCCTATTATTTCAGAATATTGTCAGATATATTTTCTTATTTAGAGACACAACTCTAAGTTAGGTATGGTACATACATTTTTGTACGATAGAAGAGGTCCATAAGGCTCAGAAAAATTATTTTCCTTAAGGCCACACAGCTAATTGACAGCAGTGTAGGACAGCAGTCTTAGTCAAAAATAGAGCTCTTAGCTCTTTAGAACCTAATAAACAGCTAGTCCATTTAGCCACATTGCCATATATATATGTATAAAATATATACATACATATATAAATATGTAGTGTTTTAGAGGAGTTTGTATTGCACTGAGTTTTTCCTGATGGAAAACAGTAATGCCCTTTCATATTTTCCATTTATTCTCATCCCTAAATGTTCTAACCTATGACTTGGCATCAGGAGAACATCCTGACCTATTTCATGAAGACATTTGTTTTAGATGACCGATCTGGTAGCTTCATTTCTGAATCTTGTAGAATGCATGGGTCAAAATGGTTATGACGACTGTGACTTGAAGCGCTGAAGAGATCTGTTTATGAAATGGCACAATTAAAGTAATGGAAATGTTCTGGTCTTGGTGGTGTCATAGTCTGGTTTGATCCAAAGAGATATTTGTGAAGTGACTGAAGTTTTTAAAGACATAGCCCATGAAAAGTTTGCATATTTGCTGCTCAAATCATCTTCACAAAATTACCTACACATAGATGAATGTAAACAATACAAGCATAAAAATAAGACAAGTCAGGTTAAGTTTAAGGAGTAAATCACATGTTCATTATGATTCTAATGTAGTTGTCACATAAAGAAAAGTTCTTCAATCTATAACAGAATAACAGTGGAGAAGAATTTGGATAAATCACACTATAAAATGGACTGCAAAATTATTTCCCCCAAATTGGTTTATAATGCACTAAAATGATTTTTGTAAATGTTAGGATGCTTACAGATTTTTTTAGTAATAAGGATGTCAAAAATATATTAAGGTTATCATTGTTAATATGCACCTGCTTTCAAGCCGTGGGATGAATAGGTAACACTGTGTTCCCTCTCCACCATTAAATTCTTAGTTAGAGTCACAAAATTATTCTGCAATGAGTATTTCTGATTTGGTTCAAAGATTTTTTTTTTTAATCTTCATTTTCTTTTCTTGGAGCTTTAGCTGCACACACACACACACACACACACACATGCACACACCCCAAGTGTGCAAAAAGCTGTATTTTTTCTCCTAGAGATGTGGCACATGGCCTTTTTTCTTAATTATTCTTATTGTTTCACTTGTAACCTAGTTATTTGGATGGAAGGCAGAAAAAAGTAGCTTCTTGCCAGACTTCCTATCCTACCTTGTCAAGTAGTGCATAGGATGATCAATGAAGTAACCAGAATAATTAAGATAAAATATTTATAGCTTTTTTTCTTTTTGATAATTTCTGCCTAAAAACAAATGTGTGATTGAAGCTGTACGGTGGTAATACTAGTGCTGTATACATTAGCCCTGCTGATGTTTTGAAACATCAACCTTTTGCAAATTCGATTTGTAAACTAGGCCTTTTCAAGTTGCTGTGGCTTTCCTCTCTTCCACACTTTCCTTCTTCTACTCTACCTCAGGTTCCCAGCATCTAGCTGGAAAAAAATAAAGTAGAATCCATTTGCAGAAATTCATATGCACAGTGAAGCAAGAGGGAAAAAAATATGCCATTTCTTTATGGCAATTGTCAGATTTTTATAAACGTAAATTGATTTCTAACTGACCTTTAAATCTGTGTAATATCGAATGTGTTAATTTTTTGCTTATTACAGTGCTTGACAAGCAAGATGGAAAGAAATTGTGTTATTTGTTAAAGCAGCATGGTATTTTAGATAACGAGGCTTCAGGGTAAGCCATGTAAATGCTTTGGCCAAGATCATTAATGTTCTATTGTTGCCATTGTTTGTTTCTTTTTCCTACAGTAGTTCCAGGGTTCAAGTACAGAACCACTAATGTCTGTCCATAAATTCTATATGGATTCTCCATAATGGTTTAGAGCATCCGCATCCTCATCGGCCAAGAAAATAAGTCATGAATAGTTGATAATCTTCTCACTTTAATTGAAAAATAGTTTTCTACACTGACAAGTGATTATGTGTTCTGTATAAACTTCACATATTTATTTATAATTTCTTGAATACATTGAAGCCTTATTGTAGTAATTTTTGTCATACCTCCCCAATTCTCAGGACTGCAGTATTCAGTCTGAAAGAATGTCACAGAACACCACCAGAGAAGATGACCTCAAACAATCCCTGATGTCCAGCAAAGAAACCAAAGGAGTGGAGGATATCATTGAGACGGTGAGAGCTTTTCCCGACATTCATGAAAGGATTTAGCAAGTTGGGGACTTGGTGCGGAAAACATGCTTTACATCTCTCGGTGTAGTCTTCCCTAAAGAAAATTTCTTATTTAATCGTTTGGTTCAGAAATTCACAAAATAGTCATATTCTTATATATCAGTAGGCATGCATTACTTTCATGATAGGTATAATGTACAGCTTTACCTTGTGTAATGACTGAGTTCTGGTCCAGCAACTAGGGCATTAAATGAGTCGGTTGCTAAATGAGGAATTGTATACAGTGTGCACATTGCAATAATCAGAACAAATTGTCAAAGAAACTGCAACTTGATGCCTTCACTTTTATTTGCATAACTCTTACGCGCCGTACTGTGATGTAAAACGGACATAAAACTACAGTACTGAGCTGCACAGTACAATCAACAAAAATTACATCACCATATGAACAAGGTGTGCTATACAAAAGAGACATTGAGGCTCTATAAACAAGACATGCTAGACTGTACAAAAAGAGAAAAGATGGGTCATAAGTCTGACTAGCATACCACAGTCGTAAATCTGAGCAATCATTGAATAGGCGGGTCATTAAATGAAAACTATCTATGTATATGCATGTTATTATATTTTCATAAATATATGTAACCTACAGTATTAAGGAACTCACTTCAGATAATGTGTCCATGGAGTACATAAATTAAAATATATAATACTTCAATATTTTATTCATATCACTCACAAATTTATGAGTTCTAAATATATATAAATATGTTATATATATGTATATATATATATATATATATATATGGATAAGTAAACTGTGGACAATGGAATACTATTGAATGCTGAAAAGAAACAAACTATAAAACTGTGAAAAGATGTAAAGAAACTTTAAATGTACATTACTAAGTAAAAGAATCCAGTCTGAGCTGGTCATGGTACACACTCCTGTAATTCCAGCACCTAGAGGCTGAGGCAGAATGATGGCTGCAAGTGGAAGGCAGGTCTGGCCACATAGTGAGTTTGAATACAGTCTGATATACAAGACCCTGTCTCCAAAAAACAAACAGACAAAAATAATCTAGTTTGAAATGAAAAAAAGAAAGACTTTACACATAGTCTTAGGTTCACTAAAAAAGTGAGAGGAAGACAGAGATTTCTCATTCACTCCATAGCCTCACATGTGCACAGCCCCCTCCACCGTAAGCATCGTGCATCAGAATGGTTAATTGGTTAAAAACTGATGAACTTGCATCGCAAGTGATTATCACTTAAAGTCCGTGGCTTACGTTAAGGTTGATTTTCGTACTTGTTATAGGTTTTGACTGATATATAATGACGTGTACCCATCATGATAATATCATCTCGAATATTCTCACTGCCATTAAAAACTGTGCTCACCTGTTTATCCTTCCTTGTTCCCCCAGCCACTGGCCATCACTGATCGGCTTACTGTCTCTTCACTTTTACCTTTTGTGTATGTCCCACCAGTGAGATCCTCAAGAGTACAGCTTGTTTAGACTGGATTCATTTGCTTAGTAAAATACACAGAAGGTTCCTCCATGTCTTCTCATAGCTTGATGGTTCATTTATTTTTAGCGCTGAATATAATTCCATTGCCCACAATTTATTTATCCATTCACCTATTAAATAACATGGTGGTTGCTTCCATGTTTGGCAATTATGAATAAAGCTGCTATAAACATCTATGTGCAGTGTTTTAATGGGAATGTATGTCTTCAAAGCTGAGTAAATACTGAGCAACACGATCGTTTCATTGCACAGTTAGCTTTGTAAGAAACTGCTAACCATCCTCCAAATTGATCGTCCCACTTTCTATTCCTACTCCATCCTCCTTAACTCTTGGTGTGGTCAGTGCTCTGGATTTTGGTTATCTTAGTACGTGTGTTTGTAACATCTGACTGCTGTTCTAATTTGCATATCTCCCCAATTACACATGATATGAAGCAACGTTTTCTTGTCTTTATTTGCTCTTTTTATATCTTCTTCGGTGAGGTATCTGTTAAGATCTTGCCTCTTCATATTTTTGTGGTGCTGGTGATGGAACCCAGGACCTTGTACAGGATAAGCACTCACTCCACCACTGAGCAACATTTCCAGCACCTGGGACCATTTTTGTTTTTAGACAGGGTCTCGCTATATAGTTCAGGCTGGCCTTGAACTCATGGAGATCCTTCTGCCTCGGCCTCCAGAGTGCTGGGATTACAGGCGTGTGCCACCACACCCAGCCAACCGGGACCATTTTTAAAGCGTGCTGTTTATGTCCTTATTTTTGAATTTGTATACTTTAGTAGGTGTATCTTTTAGTTCTTGGTTGTCTTTTTGTTCTCTTGTCATTGTTTTTTGCAGAACAGAAAATTTTACCTTTAATGAAGTCAAGTGTATTACTTTTTTCACAAATCATTCCTCTGGTGTTATATCTAAAATGACATTGTCATACACGCAGTCATGTTCATTTTCTCCCACACTATCTTCTAAGAATTTTGTAGTTTTGCATCTTTCATTTAGTTCTGTGATTCGTTTTGATGCAATGTTTGTGAGGGGTAGAAGTTCTGGGCCTAGATTCATTTATTTTTTCTTTTTTGCTTATGGATGTCCAGTTGTGCCAGCATCGTTTGTTGAAAACAGTATTTCTTTTCCATTGTATTGCTTTTGCTAATTTGTTAAAAATCAATTGTGGGTTTATGTGGGGCTATTTCTGGGCTGTCAGTTCTGTTCTCTGAATCTATTTGTTCTTTCACTGTCTTGTTTATTGTCGTTTACAGTAAGTCTCGAAGTCAGGTAGTGTTAGTCCTGTGGCTTTTTTTTTTCTTTTGAGTATCATGTGGGTTATTGTAGATCTTGTGTATTCCATATAAACTTCAGAATCACTTTGTCAATATCCACAAAATATCTTGCTGGGATTTTGAGTGAAATTGCATCAAATTTATAGGTCAGACTAGAAAGAACTGACATCTTGACAATACTGAGTTTTGTTCTGCACGAACATGTAAGAGCTCTCTATTTAGTCCTTTGTTCAGTTCTTCCAAATTTTGTAGTTTTCTTCATAGAAATATTTTTTCCTCCATTTTTGAGGATGCAAATATAAATAATAATGGATTTTTAATTTCAAATTCTACTTCTTCACTAGTATCTAAGAAAGAGGTTGACTTCTGTGTATCAACCTTTATCCACAGACCTGCTTATTATTTTGAAGGCTTTTTTGGTCAGTTAGGATTTTCTTCATGAATAATTACATTATCTGTGAGCAAGGACAGTTTCACAGCTTCCTTCCCCATTAGTATACCTTTTGCTTATGTATTCGTTGTATTAAGCTAGTTAAAACTTCCATGCTCTGGATTTTTAGGTACTAATTAATAAAGCATAAGACATTTTATCCACAATAGAATAACTTTCTTTTTTTCTCTTGTCTGATATTTGACAAGCTGACCATGACCTCGCTTAAAATGCGGTAAAGGAGAGATCGAAGGCGCGGCCCGTATCACGGAAACATGTTTTCAGAAACGGAGAGACTATTGAGTCTGTGAAGTAGAACAGAATGCACCTTGGGTTTTTTCAAGTTCTAGTCACAACTTACCTTTGTCACTTTGTTTCTCTGTGTTTCATCTGACAATTAAAAATATTAATATTTATCTTATTAATGTGCTTCCTCTGTGAATTGAATAAGACATATGAGAAGTTTCATAGAAGAAATATAAAGAAGTAGGCAAATGTAAGATCTCCCTGTCGGTTTTTGTGTCTTTTATCCATTTCTTCCTATACTTGTGCATTCAATATCAGCAAATGATCAAGAAGGGTAAATGGATTTGGCACAAATATCGTTAAGTCACTTACATAAATGGACTATAATTATTATTGCACCCTCTTGAGATATAAAGCCCCATTGTCTTTAAAAGATTGTAGCCTATGGGGTCTATAATATACTTTGAAACTTATTTAGAAGGTAAATGGATGAGAGATGTCATCCAGAATATATAAGCAGGGTGTAAATTTTTCTCACAGTACAAGAATGAAAGCAGATAAAATTTTGCTTTTGAGATTATGGATTATTGAGTATGTTAACTGTTCAGAATAACAATAACTTTATGATTATTATCTTTCTTTGGGTAGATGGATAATCATTATTTCATTTTCCTACGGTTGGACATAACAGAATTTTAAGGCAATAATAAACAAAAGGAAAGATTGTCTCATGCTAAAAATAGTCCCAAGTTAGTAAATTCAGATTTAAAATCTATAAAACAAAAATACAGAATCTTTTGATGTTTTATGAAGTTTATAAAAATTTGTTATGTGTTATACTTTGTTATAGCATGTAATAAAATGAGTAATGATCTTTAAAACATTACAAAATTGACTTTTTAATTTTCTTTAAAAATTGACTTTTATTATGGTGTAGTCTCACTAGCAAGTCTAAGATTTAAGTTCCTTGCTAGCTGTAGCCCCGTTATAAAGATCACATTAATTTTTTTAGAGTGTTCAGCTGACAGAAGGGTTACTTTTGTTAATAACTGAAGAATAACTCCTGAAAACATCCACAAAAGCAAACTCTTGATCGAAAACCAGGGTGAGGAAGGCACCTTTCTGTAAGATGGCAGCTCGTAATCCTTTCTGTGTAACATTTCCATTAAACAGGCCAAAGGTTTTGTAAATAACCTGTCTACAGTGTGTGAGAAGTACTGGACATTGGGACTCCATCAGACCTTCCTGCTGATGCTAATAATTGGAAGGTGGCTGCTGCCCATCGGAGGCACCATCACACGAGATCAGCTCTCAGAGCTCCTCCTCATGTTTGTGGGAACAGCGGCTGACATACTGGAATTTGCCAGCGAGACTCTGGACTTAGAAAACGTGAGGTGAGCCCTGCAGTGAAAAGACCGCCTTTCAAGGACCTGACCACACACCTGTCTCTTGGGTCTGTTAGTTGTATTTTGCATGTATAAACAATTTAGTAGAGTATATGCCTGTTGTTAGGATGGTAGCATTTGCTGCTATTTAGACACATATTGGGAAATAGAACAGTCTTTATAATAATAATAATAAAAACTACACCAATGAGGTTGCTGTGAAAAGGACATATAATACCCCGTGAGTGAGAACAGAAAAGTTATGCTTATTTGCATGACTATAGGTCAGGGGGGCCCGTGGTTACCTGGAAACCTGCAGTGGGCCTTACACCCAGCTTCTCTCTCAGTCTTCCAAACTGAGACAATGGTGAAATCTTCTACAGCACAGAATGGCTACAATTTCGAGAGACTGGTGCGATCTCTCCTTTCTCCAGTTGGAGAATTTATATTCCCTGGCATGAAAGGCGAATGGGGCAGATGAAGTTTTATTTTACTAAAATTTATTTTTAGTCAGTTTTGTTCAAAGCGCCCAAAGGCTTTCTGATGTAGATGCTTATAAATTAAAACTTATTGAGTTGGTACTTTTATTTTTGCCATAAGCAAATAAACTCAGAATCCATGATCACATCTGTTTTTGGAACTACTTTCTTCCCATTAGGGATTTAAGTCTCAGAGCCTGAATGTACTTTAAGCTTGAGTTGTTTTGCACTATGCTATAAAAATAAATTGGAATGAGGCTGGCTTTTAATGCTACAGTTTACTTTATGCTGTGTTTCCCAAACAACAGAACATAAAACTGAGCAAAATACATTAACTCATTGAGTAAACTTAATATCTCAATTACAGTATGAATTATATTTATGTGTTAACATGATCATTTCTTGTTTCATTCATACTAATTTTTCTTTTAGCTTCTTAAGGTGACATTCTTTTAAAAATAATCAAATGTAAATTCATCCATCGCCTTCAAAGTGTTTATTTCAGTTTTGTAGTTTTAGTGCCTTACAGTTGATCAGTGCTTTATATTGTATTACGTATCCCGAAATACTTTTACAATTATTGTAAACCTATGCAAATTACCAGAAAATTATGAATAAATCATGACAGAGCACGTAAAAATAATGACTATAATAAGAAGGAATGACAATATAATGATAACAAACTACACCCAGCTAGAATAAATACATGCGTGTTGAATACCTCAGGCGATAGGGAAACATAAGTGAGTAAAATAATAGTGAGTAGGGTTGTGTTTTATGGGACTGGTCATAAAAATGTAAGATATGCCAAACTTAGTTCTCTAAATACGCTCATCATTTATCCCGTCCCAAAGTTACACCAAGGGGAAATTTATAGATCTGTGTTTGCCAATAAATGTTGATTACTAAATAATTTTAATTGCACAGTCAAACAATAACACGGGCGTGGTGGCACACACTTGTAATCCCAGCATTTGGGAGGCTGAGGCAGGAGGATTTCTGTGAGTTCGAGACCAGCCTGGGCTACATAGTGAGTTCAAGTCCAGTCTGAACTACATAGTAGGACCCTGTCTCAAAAAAGAAAAAAAAAAAAAACCCAAAACCAAACAAAACAAATAAAAACAACAAAATAACACACCCTTGAAAGTCACGAGGTGCTCTTTCATTTACCAACTGTGAATTTGTTTTCTAATCTGTGCCTGCACTGCTAGGCAGAGACTGGGGAACAAATGGTGAGCAAACAAAGAGCAAAAAGGCACAATTTCATAAAAAAAATGATTATTTCAATTCAGTAAGAATTTAGAAAGCACTTAATGTTTCCAAACATTATAAATCCCCCCGTTTCTTCTTCCACCTACAAATTAATCTGAATGCTTCATGAATATATATTATTAAAATTTTAAATTTGTATCATATTGCAAGCAAGTTTATATTTCAACCACGGTTGGCCCTATATAGCTCTGTGCATGGATAGAAAGCACTACAAAAAATTCTTGTGTGCTGAATATCTTTTCTCTTGTCAGTTTCCCCTAAGCAATACAATGAAGTTCATTTGCTCAGTTTTTATGAATTTACATAGACTGCAAAATCCTATGATCCTGCAGTTTTATCTTATTACCATTAACAGAGTTAAACACCAAAAAAATCCAAGTATTGTAATTCTGTATTCAGTAAATGACTAAGTATAATGATATTTAATAAATTATGGATTTGTGTCATCATAATTGCAACCAAAATTAAGAGTTTTCCTACCACTCTAAAAAGATTTCTTTTAACTATTTGCAGTCAATTTTCACTTCTGCCACCAACCCTGGGCAACCACCGATATACTTCCTGTCTGTATAGATCTTCTTTTTTTAAACATTTCATGTAAATGGAATTATAAAATAGGTAGTCTTTTCTGTCCTGCTTTTTCATATATTTCTGGGGTTCATCCATACTGCTAACATGTTTAATTCCTTTTGACCGTTGAATAGTATTTCACTGAGTGCATGAACCACGCTTTGTTTATAGTACTAGACGCTTATGCATATTGCTTATAAATTTTTGTTATTAAAATGATGATGTAAAGAGCATTCACTTACAAACAGTGAATGGGTATGTTTTCAGTTTTCTTGGGTAAATACATGAGAGTATCATGACTAGTTTTAAGTACACATTTAACTTTTTAAGGAGCAGTCTGCCAAGCTGCTTCTAAAGTAGTTCTGCCGTTTTGAATTCCCAGCCAGCAATGTATGACAGTCCAGTTTCTCCACATACTTACTAACACGTTTTCTTTTTTAGTAGAGGGTATACATTTGGTATCTCATTGTGCATTTAATTTGCCTTGAACCCCCAAACCACGTTAAACTTATTTGTTCTATCTCCTAGGCTTTTTCTGCATATAGGATCCTGCTACTTATGAATAAAGAGAGCATTCTAATCTATATGTCTTTATTTTTTTCTTTAGGTGATTGCACTGGCTAGATCTTTTATTTTGAGCAAAAGTAGTAAGAGTGAATATTCAATCTCAAGGGATAAGCAATCTCTATCAAGTGTGATATCAGCTTTATTTAGATTTGGCCTAAATGTTCTTTATCAACTTAAGGCAATTTCCAGATTCTGGGGAGTTTTTTTTTTTAATATAATAAGTGTTGAATTTTGTTAATTTTTATGCTTTTTTTTGAGATGATTATACACTGATTGTCTTTCATTCTATAAACAGTTTATTATATTAATTTATTTTCAGATCTTAATCTGACATCCTAGGATAAATTATAACTGGTTATGATATAAAATTCTTTTTATATGTTATTGGACCCAATTTGCTAAAATTTTATTAGTTTTTGTATCTATGCTCATTGGGTACACTGATCTATAGTATTCTTTTTTGTTTTTTTTTTCCTAGCTTTTGTATCTGCATAATACTGGCTTTATCAAATACCTCAGGAAGCACCCCTATTTTCCTTATTTTCAAAACATTTTACATGGCACTAATATTATTTCTTCTTTAAATGTTTTATAGTATTAACCTAGGAAGCCATCTGGACAAGGCTTTTCTTTTGCGAATTTTATGTTTCTTCAACTTACCAATTCAGTATTATTACTCTTTAGAGGTCTATTTAGATATTCCATTTCTTCTTGTCAGAAGACAAGAACAACAATTATAAAATGATATATAATTCTGTTCTGATTCTGTTTTATGGTATACAAGATCGAATATACCCCATGATAGCAAAACCATAATAGTAAACCATAAGAACAAAAGAAGGAGGGAATGAAGTGGGGCTTTGAGCAGTGAAGAGTTGGGCTATGATCAAATGAACTGGTTCTAGCAAGACCTTGTCTCAAAAAAAAAAAGTAAAAGTAAACCCCCTCAAAAGACAAAGAACAATAATTTTGGTTATATTTTTCTTTCTAGGAATTTTCCTATTTACCTGAATGGTCTAAATTTTGGCATATGATTGTTTAACATATTCTCTGACGTAGGTATTCATTTCTGTAGAGTTAGGTTTGATGCCCTCCTTGTCATTCCTAGGTTTGGCAATCTGTGAATTCTCCACTTTATTTTTTTTTCCCCATGGTGTGGAAATGTTTATTTTCTTTATTTTGTTTGATTAGATTTATTGATTTTGTTAATCTTCACAAACCACAAGCTTTTGATTTTACTGATTTTTCTCTTGTGTTTTTTCTATTTCTGTTCTGTTTAATTTTCCCCTTATATGTATTTGCATTGGAGTTAATTTACTCTTTTAGCCCCTAGTTTCTTTTTTTTTTTTTGGTGCCGGGGATCGAACTCAGGCCCTTGTGCTTGCAAGGCAAGCACTCTAATCACTGAGCTAAATCCCCAGCCCCTAGCCCGTAGTTTCTTAATATACAACATTAGATTATTGGTCTGAGACTCTTTCTTTTCTACTATAGACTTCCAAAGCTTCCA
This sequence comes from Hystrix cristata, assembly GCA_004026905.1. NCBI lineage: Eukaryota > Metazoa > Chordata > Mammalia > Rodentia > Hystricidae > Hystrix > Hystrix cristata. Next base: position 91,692 of record PVJO010002204.1, on the reverse strand, counting down.
ATACTGCTTCTCCAGTATTCTATAAATTTTGATATTCAATCCTTGCATTTAATACAATTCAAAATATTTGAAATTTTACCTTGAATTTTTTCTTGACTCACTATTTGTAAGTGAGCTCCTTGACTTCCATATGTATAGGCAGGTTCCTCAAATTTCTTCCTGTTTTTTGTAAATCACTTTATAGCCTGAGAATATTATTTAAATTGGTTCAGTAGTTTTTAAATTTATCGAGACCTGATTCATGATGTAACATATGGCCTGGCCTCGAGAACATTCTAGGGATGCTCAAAATGAAGGCTCATTCTTGTTCATACTTTAGATGAAGGCTCATCCTTGTTTATACTTTATCGCAGGTTGATGCTAACTGGATTCCAGCAAAGCACAGCGGTATCCATCCACTTGATCATAGTTGCATTCTTCATTGCTCAGAGTGCCATTTTATTCCCTTCCTCTTTTGCTCTTATGGTTTGCTATTATGGTTTTCTACCATGGGAATATTATATCTTTGTATGCTATAAAATGAACAATATCATTTTATAATTATAGTTCTTTATCTTCTTTGGGGGGGTTTCTTTTTCTGGGTTTTTTTTTTTTTGAGACAGTGTCTTGCTATGTAATTCAGGCTGACCTTGAACTCACTATGGCCTCAAGCTCACCATGATCCTCCTGCCTCAGCCTCCTAAATGCTGAGATTACAGGTGTGCACCACTATTGCCAGCTGGGTTTTCTTAAAAGAAATTAAAAGAAGAAAATATGTATATGGCTGGATATTTATATGTCATTTTTGCTTACTTGTATATTTACCACTTTGATGTTTTTGATTTCTCCATGTGAATTTAAGTTACTGTTGGGTATAATTCTTTTTCATTTTAAAGGACTTCATTTATTGTTTCTTCTAAGTCATATCTACAAACACACTGTCCTGGTCTTTCCTTCTCTGGAAATGTGCTGATTTTGCCTTTATGTTGAAAGAACAGCTTTGTTGTATATAGAATTCTTGGTTGTCAGGGTTTTTTCTTTCAACATTAATATCTATATTTACCATTCCATTGTCTTCTGACCTTCGTTGTTTCTTATCAGATGTTAGCTATTACCTTTTCCATTGTTGTCTTGTATATGATGAAGCAATTTCTTCTGGATGTTTTCCGGATATCTCTTTCTATTAGTCTTCCAGTAGTTTGAGTTGTGTATAGTTGTGCATAGGTTTGCTTTTAATCATTTTAGGGCTTTGTTGATCTCTATAAATTATGTTTTACCTCAGGAATTTCAGTCACTATTTCTCTAAATATTTTCTCTGCTTTGTTTTCTCTCCTTTCTTCTGGGACTTCTATTTAAAAGTGTTTGATCAGGTTCCTTAAGTCACTTAGGCACTATTGATTTGTCCTCAAACTTTTCTACTCACTGAACTTCAGATTATATAACTAGTCTGTGGCTAGTGAATGATTTGGACAGAGATTGTGATCCAACGCTTTGAGACCCTATGAGACCTTTGGGACCTATGATGATTTGTGTATGGCTTCAGTAGCACATTTAAAGTTCAAGATGCTTTCCTATATATTTCAGCTGCTAAATTAAGTGAGACCCTCTTGGATCTCCTCTACATGTAATTTTCCAGTCAGGCAAGCATACAGGAGGACTGCTCTAGACCCACCATTGGTCTCTCAGTTTTAGAATCTCTCCATGAAATTTAAAATGAATTGGTCACTCTCCCCCATTTAGATTACAATCTCGAAGACGAAGCTACGAATTTTCCCTTTCATTTCCAACTAGGTTTTTTACTTTTACTGATCATATCTCTTAGTGTGAGATTTCATACTTCTGTCCAAATTAAGCCTGCAACTTCTGGCCACAAGAAGCCTTTGTTTTTCTTCACCAAGCCCTCTCTGGTAGAACTATGTATTACTCTGACAGATTAAGCTATCCTTAACATGTTCACAACTTGAGTAAACTTTATACAGACTTTTTTCTGACTAAAAGTTCTTGGTTTCCTTTTTCTTAGAACATTTACTTTGGAAAATTTGAAATTATAAATCCTTTCTTTGTATCTTTGGGATGTCCATGTTTGCCCAGCCTCTGCTTAATTGACAACCGAAGAACATCTTTCTCAAAGGACTTAAGAAGTCTAGCTTTGAAACATCATAAAGGATGTAATTCGTGTTAAGAATGTCATAAACAAAGCTAGGTCTCCTATCTTCCCATTTCTTTTGGAGAGTAGACACCTCAGTTTGATCTGTGCCAATTATCAAACACAGATGCCCTAGTCACTTCAACCCTCCAGTACTTTTCGTTGGCTTGCCCCAATGTTTAAATCTCTCCCATCTTTTGTTTTACAGAGTTGAGTTCAATCATTCTGCCTTATTGAAGCAGTCTTTCTCCCATATTGCAATAGTCGTGAGTAAATTCGTCCTTGTCTGTTTAACATTCCTGATGCAGTGGAATTTTTCTTTAACATAGACAAGTTGAGGGTATAACAATATCCAGGTGAAAGAGCGCAGCAGATTCCTGCTGTTTTTGCCAACTATTCTACGAGCTTTCCATGAATAAATTTATTGTTTGCCTCTGGTTGATTTCCAGAGCATTGAATGGTTATTTTTAACAATTTGTCCAGTATTATATATATTTGATGGGAAGTGGACTTACTGACCTTTTCATTTTGCTATAATTACTTTTCAACATTTTCACATGTCTGAATTTCAACATCACTGCTAGAAACAGTTTATTGGTTATCTATATCCATGGCGATTATTCAGTACAATATTTTTCTGAGCACAAGCCATTTATTAAAAAGAAAAAGAATCTGTTTCGATAGCATTACTGTTATTGCACTGAATTTGACTAAAAAAAAGGGAATCTTCCTATGTTTATGCTACAATTTCTCTTTATTTTGCTGGAGGAAAAATTTCTTTCAGGATAGGTTATATCTTTTGTTTTCTTTCTTTATCTCATTATTTTTTTCTTCTCTTGTTAGTTAAATGTTTTATAAAAATAGCTTGCTGAATTCTCTTCACTGATTAGCTCTTGTTTATAAGAGTATTTATACTTCCAAGATGAAATAGTCAAGCGAGTTGGCAAATTGTGACTTTTTATTTTTAATTTTTGCCCATCTGGTTGGGTGTGCTAATTCACCAAATGCCACAAGTGAAAAAGTGATACATAGATAATCATATTTCTACAGCTCTTTTGTCTTCTTGTAAGTAAAATCCATTTTCTGCTATGCTTCTCATTTGACATTTGTGAAGGCAGGTCACACATACGGCGTTACTGGTGCATAAACCACCCCCAAATTCCTCTACAAATCTTGACCATTAGCCATTTAAGCTCAGCGATTTATTTACATTTCAACATTTAACCTCTCTGAATAATTTCACTGTCTGATTTAATAATTCATTTTTGTCTGCTTTAAAATTTTTCTAACCAACTTTTCCAAAACCATTTTTGTTCATTTTACCAGTATCTTTCTCAACACACTTATTTTTCTATATTTTGTGTTTGACTAGATAATATTTGAATATAAAACACATATACATTCAATGTTGTATGTTTAGAATTGGGGATACCTGGGCTAGAGGTAGGCTATAATTTGCTCCTACTTTTTAAGAGGATGAAATTGAGACACGAAGACTTTAAAAGGAATGTTAACATTGATTAGTAATAATAGTTTCAGATAATGTTTATTTATCACTTGCTAATGAGTTATTTATTACTTATGAATGAGTTACTCTTCAACACCAAAAAGCAGATACTATTATTATTACCATTTTATAAGCAAAAGAACTTCAGAAAGTCTCAAGATTACATGTAATAAAAAGTAACTAACTTGCAGTATTCTCCCATATTTAACCTGTGTTAGACGCTTTTTCAAGATCTACATATGTTTAACATATTAAAGTAACACACTCAGAATTGTCGCTTAAGATCTAATAAGTATCATAATTTTCACTTCATAATATAGATGTTATATTAACTATATAATCTGAATGTAACTATTCAGATGTTAAGCTACTTGTTCTTATTCATGGAACTAGTAAATGATTGATCTGAGACCAGCCCCACATCCTGTTTCTCTAGAGAGAGTGGGAGCTTGTTTTGAAGTTCTGGTACTTGGCACCTGATCCCATGCATTACTGCTGCTTTTTATTGCTTGCAGTCAAATAGCACATTGGTTTTTGGTGGATTATTAAAGTCTGGGATTATCAGAAACTTAAAAATTGGCCATTTTAGGAAAAATCTACTTTGCATCTATTGGAAAACCCTCTCCAAAATATCAACAAGTATTTCTTTTTTTCTGCAGGCTCTGTTTGAAAAATCCCAGTAGAGGATATACCAAACCAAGTAGATACTTATTGTGTTTTGAGGTAATATTATTAGAAAGTACTTTACTCTGTCATGGAGAATCCTTTGAGCCTGAATTGGGCCTCTGAAATCACAAGATATAAATTTGATTTCTTCTCCCCATTATAGCCCTTTGATCATATAAAACAAAGCTTCTAAGGAATAATCTCTAGTTTGTAGTTTCTTGAGCTTTCCCACTTGTAACATGACTTTGAGCTCCCTTTCCATCCTATCAGAAATCATAACTATTTCTAATTTGTTAAGTTGATAGGAGGATTGTGTGTGATCATGAATTTAAACAGTTAGAAAACTGCTTGTTACCTGAGGGGGAGATCAGAAACTATACATATATTATTTAAAAATCCAGGCATTTGTTAAATGCCTACTGTGCGTAAACATGATATTGTAAAGGGGGAAAGGTATAGTCTGTTTGCCCAAGACACTTTGATTTAAAATTCTAGACTTCATATTTTTCTTGAATTTATCTATGATTTTAGACAATCATTAATCATGTCACATTCTGGACTCATACTTAGATAATAGGGAAAATCCTTGAGGGATCTTTTCTATCGATTCCATCCCAGTTTATGTCACCCAGTGACAGCTTGTGGAATCTTGATTGTGTTCGCCAGGTCTTGGCTTTCTACCCAAGCTTCACATCACGTGTGCGTGTGAGAAGCCTGCTGTGGTGTTGTTATCCAGGTCACCAATGAAATGTGAAGTAGAAGGGAATCGCAGAGCCTGCAGCCACACAGTGGAAGGCTCTACCCCCGAGGAGTCATTTACACAGTTAGAAAACCACTCACTACTTGCATCCAGACTATTTCTTAATTTTGCTAATAGGGACACAATGGGAGAATTTTTTCAGGAGGCTTATTTAAATCCACATGTCTGTCATCAATTTAGGCAGTATTACCTGCTTGGTATTCCAATTCTATTTTAAAAATGGAAGAAGAAATAAGCTTAGTTGAGTGCAGTTGTTCTCGGAAAACCTGCGCTTACTGATTACTGTCTTCTTCCAAAAGGACTCTCAAAAATCACTCGAAGAATCACTTACGCACTCTAGGTATTAATGGTAATATGTCTTCTGTGCTTTCGGGTAGATTTCTGTTTCTTTTTGAAAGTCGAGATATCATTTTTCTGCCTCCAGTCCTGTCTCCACCATTAACTGCCTAGACAGATAATGATGGCTTAGAAGTCTCATTTGCAAATTCTTTCAGAGTCTTGAGCCTTAATGTTTTGGGGCCTCAACACCTGAAGCATTTGCAGATATCCTTAGCATGTCTCCAGTTGTTTGGTTTTTGTTACTCTCGCCTCATAGTTTCCTAACCCTCTCCGGTGGCAGAGCCTTCTTGACAGAAGATGGAAACTAAATCTTTGGTCACCATTGCATTTATCTCTCTGCTTTTTTTCCATTTAAGACAGTTCTCTTTTACATGCTGAGATTTTAATCTTGGAGTATCATCTTGCCCTTTTGAGACATCTTTTCAATTAGTCTTGGATTGTGGGAAGAATTATCAGTCTTTCCTCCTACATTTTCTTGAAATCAGACTGGTGAATATTCATGTGAATATCTGACTTTTCCTCTAGTATTTCTTTCCTATAATGTTTCTATTATTTTGTACGACTAAAGAAAACAACATGAGACCAAGAAGCTTTGTTACAATTTATGCTTATAGTGGACATATCGAGTGTTAGATTTTTTAAGTATTAGCTTTTTCGTGTTTCACTTCTTTTTCTTCACCTCATTATGATCATGCATGAACTTTTTCATGTATTTATGATGTCACCAAGATACTCTACCAACTCACAAGAGGTTTATTAAACATATACTCAAATATGGATTGAGATTTCTGTCTTCTGAGTGTGATCATGGTTTTAATTACTAATTTAAAATTTTGTCTACATTCTAGGAATAACACTTCGCTGGTCTGTGCCATCCTTGTGATATGGACATGGAGCATGCTGCAGTTTCCACTTGACCTGGCAGGTAAACAGCTTCATATTTGTACAAAGAGATAGAAAATTACAACTCTTGACTACAAAACTATACTAAAGATAAGGAAGCAATTGAGGGAATTATCCTTCTGATATCTCCGTGTTAGCTCCAGTTCAGCGTAGAAGGAAAATAGACTGAAGCTTAGGAACTCTCAGACTGGATTCGCTCCGGTGTAATGAGCTCAAGATAGTTGATTGGATATTATCATAGATTTGTATTCACTTCAAACACTGGTTCCACCACTTATGATCTGTGAAACTGCCTGAGAATTAGTTAATATATCTTTGCCTCAGTTTTTTAATACATGAAATGGAGTGGTAATCCCAATAGCTAGATGATTCGATAAGCTAAAGGCTTAGTAAATTCTTTCCTTTCATTTCCTTTTCTGCCTTTCCCTTCCTTTTCCTTCCCTTCCCCTCCTTTGTCTGTCTGTCTTTCTCTCTGCTCATGGTAGCAGAGATTGAACCCAATACTTTCACACTGAGCTACATCCCAGGCCTTTTCATTTTTATTTTGAGATAGCATCTTACTAAGTAGCTAAATTGTTCAGGATGAGCTCTAACTTGCAATCCTTCTGCCTCAGCCTCCCAAGTAGCTAGAATTACAAGAGTGTACCAACACATGCAGTGTGTCTCGATGTTTGTAAGGGATTATCTTCATTCCTTTATCAGGTCCATGTATTAGGGTAATAAGAGCAGTTTCAGGGCCCCATATGGAAAATTAAAATTTTCCTCAGAGGTGGCCCTTGGAATCCCTTTTGTTCTTACTTCAACGAAGATATAAATCTTCAAAAGACTTTCCAAGAAGTAAGCGATTTCCTAGAGATTTCATACCAGTGATGCTCTATAGCCACATCTCCAGGATGGTACCTGCTGGCCACATGTAGTTTTTCAAATTTAAATTAAAGTTAAGTAAAATTAAAGGCTCAAATCCTCAGTCACATTGGCCACATGCGAAATGCTTGATTGCCACAGATGGCTACCATATTGGATAGGAAAGATGTGTCACATTTCCACCACCACAGAAAGTTCAGATGGACACTGTTGACCCAGGCAGTCGTGGCAAACCTATAGTATGTGTGTTGCAGCAGGCTGTTTGTGTCATTGAAAGCCCTGATATTTTCACCGTCACTAACCAAGAGAGATACTGTAAGTTCAGGGTATCCTGGACAGAAGTTGGGAAATTTCCTGGATGCCACTTTACTGTGATAAAATTCTAGAATTTGATTATTACATTTTTCTTGGTCTGGCTTATTTTTTTAGACTCTCTACCTGCTGGTCCCAGGATTAGAATTAATCCTTGTGACAGGGATATTTAACTTTTTTCTATGCTTTTTTGGGTTCACTTTGATAGGCTTAGAAATTTGAACCATTTTAGATCTTAGCAGCCACTTTCTGAAACAAAATCATCAACAAAAGAGAAAGAATTGCTGTGGCTTTTTCCAAATACTAAAAACATAATTACTGGTTACAAACAAATATGTATATGCTAATAATACACTATGAGTTAGAAGGCACATCATACTCATTAGTCAGCGGGTAGAATAATAGCTGGTTAGCTAGTCTACTGGTAAAATACTACGTGTAATCACTACATAGCAAGTTATACCTTTGAGGGGCCCTTTGGGAGATATTTCATGACCCCAATTTCTTAGGAAAGGCAGTTAGTAATCCTAAAATGTTTTTCTTCTGTCGTTGACTATGCTGATTCTCACCCTCTGGTATCTTGTGGTTTATTGCTTTGCTAAGAAAATTTTTATTTAAGAAAGAAATTTTGTAAACTTTGAGGAGTGATAATGTTATGCAGCTGTTTCAAAAACAAAGACCAAATGTTACTTCTGACTAAATCAGTATTGTATTTTCCAACAAACAGTACATTATGTTTGCCCATATCAAAGCAGCTTCATAATATTTGCAGGCTCTGCTGGAAGAAGGCATTCTTTGTTTGAAAACTCCAAATGGAAGGCTTCGTTATTATAAAAGGATCGTTTTCTGCCTCTGACCCTGAATTAAATTTACGTTTTAGAAATTAAATAAAAAAAAGCTAATCTGTTGATTGGACCTTCTTTTTGTTCACCTATAAAATCTGTAATCATATCCAGTCTTTCTTGTAGATTGTGAAACAAAAGCATAAGGAATTAGGGCAAAACAAATAACAATGGCGTTTATTTGGGGTTCCCTTCCCCACCATTAGAAAAAGAAACTTGACATGGATTGAATTTAAATGTGAATAGAAGTACTTCAGTTTTCACAGCTATGACTGAGTGAGTGAACCACTAAATACGCTGATCCTACAGGAAGAACCTGGAATGAGCCGGGCCACGTGTGTGTAGCTCCATCTGCCACACTTAGCACTCAAGTTAGTCGCTCATGGTCCCGAAGGGAGATTGAGAAGAAAGTGGAGAGACAGCCAGGGTGCTATTCTAATGGAAGCAGAGCTCCTGAACAGAGAGCCTTTCCTCCCAGACAGTTGTATCCCAGTCTTCAAAGGAAAAACACGAGTCCTAGCCAGGTTAAGTCGGGCAGGCAGCACCTCACTGCTAGATTTAGGGCATCTGGGCTCCCTGACGTGCGCCTTGAGCCCACATCTGTGCTGTCTCCCTGTACTGCAGACCCCCTTTCTCATCTATTAACCGTGCCTCCCCAGAGTGTGAAAGATCAGAAAAGTTTAAGTGGGTGGAACTCGATGGCAAGGAGAGGAGGATGTTTTCACCTGTCCCGCCCAGAACCAAACTACAAAATCATTTCCCACCCTTCGTGCTCAGGGACTCGGGGTTATGGACTTGTCCTGTCTCATCTGTCTGACAGGTCTGCGTTCAGGGCAAAGTTAACCGGTCTGTCCTGCGTTTTCAGTGCAGCAGGTCGTGTGTCCCTCGTCGGTGACAGCCCGGGGCTTCCCCAGCCTGTTCTTCTGCCAGTACAGCTCGGACCTGTGGAACATCGGGATCAGCGTCTTCATACAGGACGGCCCCTTCCTCGTCGTGCGCCTCATCCTGATGGCGCATTTCCATGTGCTCAACCAGATGCTGGTGTTCTTCGCCGTCAAGAATTTCCTCGTGGTCGTGCTGCACCTGTACCGCCTGGTGGTGCTGGCCTTGGCCTTCCGCGCCTCCCCGAGCCGGCCGTCCGAAGGCCTCAAAGCCGAGCGGGGCTGCTCCAGGGCGGCCCTGGCTCTTCCTCTGCGCGCCCAGCCCGCCGCCTCTGAGGACTCCACCGCACACCACAGTCCCGGATTCCCAGCAGGGTGCAGCTAGAAGGGCTGACTTTTCCGTCTTTTCTTACAGTCGCCTCCCTCTTTTTTTTTTTCTTTACATCTTGGCATATAATAATTTTCAAAGAAACATCACGAAAAAGTGATCTTAAAGCCACGGAACTTTCTTTTTTTTCGAAAGAATGGAAGGAACTTTGATTCATGGCGATGGCTACAACTTCTCTGTGATGGTATCAGATGTTACAGTTGTTCAACCACTAAGTGATTTGTTTGCGCCGAACTGTTTGAAGAGCTAGGGACAAGGCTGCCGTGACACATCCTCCAGAGATTCAGTGCAAATTGTCACGGCTGTTACCTGAAAATATGGACGCTTTGAACTTTGCCTCCATTGTCTGACTCTCTCGTCTGATCTTTTCTGCTGTGTCCCTCTGACATCAAAAATGTACATTCAGTGAATGCAGAACAAATGAGGGAAAAGGGCCTTCACAATTACCTCACTGGGGGCTGGCAGCAACGAGCACGTCCGCCGGCTTCCAGATCACAGAGAGCTGTATTCGCCACTGCACGGGCCTGCCCGGGAACACGGTTCTTCTGGGCTGATGCGGAATTCTGTGGGCTGACGGGCGTATGCTCTAAAAGAAATCGTATTGCTTTTGGTTTGGGTACTACAACACTCACAGCAAGCCGTTCGGTGACGTGTCTGCTGGTGGCAAGGCAGGAAGTACTGGTGAAATGCTAGCAGAGTCACAGTTTGCATTTTGAATACGATTTGTGGTGTTGGTCTGTGTTTTTGTGAACCTCACCTTGCCGCTTTCTATACTGCCCAGTCAGATCACACGAGTTGATGCGAAGATGCCCTGGGGCGGGCCCTTCAGGGTTATCGTGGTTTCTGGCGTCGGCCAGCAGCAGCAAGCTTAGGTACATTTGCTCCAAACTGGCGCCGCTGCGGCAGCCCTTGGGTCTTGGACCAGAAGGATGGATGGACGACTGTGGCCTCCCCAGCCCTGGCCCTTGATGAGGGATGGCGGGGTCACAGCCGGCCACTGCATCATGGGAACGAGGCAATTCACTTGTCTCTCTGCATTAAGACTTCATCTTCCTACAATTTAAATAGCCATTTTGTCTCCTTTTCACACCTCTGTACTTTCCAGATGGAGGTGATTCTGAAACTTTTAAAGTGATTTTTATTTGTAAAGATATAGTAAAAGAATTTACTTGGTTGTGTAGCAGTAATTGTGTATGAAGCAAAGAGTTCCAGAACTGTAAGGGTTCAGAGCATCATCCCTCCTATTAACAGGGGAGTTAGTATGCTCAGGAATTCAAAGGGACATTTTCAGGCCGGAATGCCCCTAAGTGGGTGTGACCTACTGTCAACTATTTGGAACAGTTTTATCTATAAATCTCTGTATGACATTCAAACATTTGATTAAAAGTTTTACAGATACGTTCTGCTTTTATATAGAGTAACGTATATTTTCCAATAAATCTTTTTTCCTGTTCTTCTAATTTGAGCAATATAATGATTATAAAATTACACATGAAACGAGTAGAATACATTTATGATTATATATAATAATTTTATGCAAGTTAAGATCAGGAAATTGTATGAAATAAAAGAATTTGACGACTTTTAAGGGCATGCTATTTCAAACGCTTAACAATGGAAAGCAAAATAATAACTGTTATTTATAAAAATGCCTCCACAGAATCTGTTTTTATGTTGACTGTTTTATGTTGACTCTTTTCTTCCACAACATGTATGTGCTGCTTATTATTGCAGATTTGCTCATGGCATAGTTTTCATGTTTTAATTTTTTTCTTCCAGCAAAACAAACACTGAGCCTCTATTTTTAGTATAAAGTAGTAAGGCTGTTGCAAAGATATTTTTAAGTGCTTTTAAATCTGAGACTTGGCTTGGATTCGTGAATGAGTTTCTAGTGTATAAATAAAGTATTTTGTAATTAGCACTTCTCCAAAGGCCTGGGAAAGAAAAAGCCTGTCCAAAATCTGGCTTTCTTTAGAGTGCCAGGAAGTCAAAGAGCACTCAGGACCATCTTGGCAATTAATGGCGATAAAAATAGACATATATTTGGTAAGGTTTTCCAGGGAAATCTGCTAAGGGCAACATTTTTTAATGTAAACTGCCAGTACTCCCATTCTCTTAGACTGGCTATTTTTATAGTTTCAAAAATCTGTTTTTATTTAATTTATTTGAAAAGAACCCTAAATCCAACCTGAATCACTGATAAAAAAGTTACAAACATATTCAGTTAATTGTACATTTCTGCTGTGGACAGCTAAATATTGTAATGTTCTAAAACATCTAAGCGTTTGCTCTAAAGTGGTTAGAACATCAGTTATCTCCCATATGTTGACATCCTGGGACTTGTGTTTTATTTGTAATAAACTAACTGATTCATATCATCTGTATAAGATGATACAGGCCATCGCCTCTACCCACACACCACCCACCCCCAACCCCCAAACCCAACACATGGCAGGTCCCAACCACTGAAAAGAGGGGTTTATTTGTGGTTGTTTCATCTGTTTTTATTGACATCATTGTTATTATGTTGTTTGGTTAAAGTTAATCAGATTTCATACCTACAAACATAGCATTCTATTTGTGAGAAAACACAGTGTAAATGTTTTAACAATACTGTGTAGAAATACAGCTTGTGACTATGTGTTTAATTTCCCCTTATTGGATGAGTCTCAGATGACATGACAACATAGTAAAATGGATAAACTGTTCTTACCTTTGATCATTCTGTTAATTTTTAGTTAAACTGTGATAACATAAGAAAATAAAGACTTGAATTGGTAAATAGTATTCTTTCAAATCTTCCAGTGAAAAGTCTTAGACAAATTTATCCACTGGATTGATTGTAGTTTCATTAGTCCTTAATACCTATATAAAGACAGACAAGGAATTTTAAAATTTGTGATTGTAGTATTAACCATTAATTCAATAATCACTAGAAATTTTTCAAAGTAATAGGATGCTCGTGCTTTGGAATTTCCATTAGGTTTCAGAATTGAGCGTTGATTCTTTTCATCTTTGGTATTTAATATCAATAACTTTTAATTAGTTCTTCTATTCAAAGAGACAAAGAATGGCAAAAGCCAGGCCTCTGTCTGCCTTCATTCTACTCCAAAAAGGCTAATTAAAATATGCTTCAGAGCCTCAGAGATGCAAGAGACGAACCAAACAATCTTGAATTTTAAGAACAAAAGAAGACCATTATTTTTTCTGATTCTATATATTGCCTTGTACTGAGAGGATATTCTGGTCTGCTCTTGAAAATCTAGAATAAGGTTGAACCAGGCAGCTAGAGGATGTTTACAGCTTTGAGACTTCAAATAACTTTCTGTATGATGGGAGTTACCAAAGAATTTGAACAATTAATTGCTGAAGCCTTATACTTCACAGGTGCTTATTTTCTGAGTCTTTCTTACTAGAACACTATTTAAGACTATTTTCTTAAAGTATTTGTATTTTGTTATGATTGGCCTATGTATTTTATTGTATACATTAAACAGTGAATGAAAATATTTATCTCAATGTCTACTATATTTTGCCTACATTTCATGTCTTTGTTCTCTACTGTAATTCATTTCCTTTATGGTTTTTAGACTGTAACTTGAAAAACGAAACTGATCTACTTAGAATATGATTAAAGGGGCATTTAGAGCCAGTGAGGAAAGGATGACCAATTTTATAAATGACGTTGGGAAATTTTGCAATCCATCTGGAAAAAATAAAGTTAGATTATTATCTCATATAATATATAGAAATAAATTCCAGATGGATTAAAGACCTCAGTGTAAAATGAAAACTATAAATATTAGAAGAAAATATGGAATGTGTCTTTAGCATTTGGGGGTCGGGAAATATCTTCTGAAGCAAGACACGAAACCCAGAAGCTAAAGAACAGATTGGCAGATTTACCTAAATCATCGTTTAACATTTCTGAATAGCAAAAGGTATCAAAATAGATCATCACTATTTTCTTTTCTGGAGAGAAAAAAGTTAGTGAAATCAGACAAAAGAACAGAGAAACACAGAAATTGAAAAACAACGCCAAATGTATCATTTGTTCTTATAACATTAGATATATAAGAAAAACATAATATAACTATTAATAGTTAACCTGAAATCACACAAAAACAATAACTTTTCTAATACAAATAGAAGACATATTTGAAGAAGATATTCCCTTTATGTATAAACTAAAATTATAAAACACATAGGAATAAACGTCAATGTACAAGATCTATGTGAAGAAAACTTTAAAATGATTTTGCAACTCATACACAAACAATTATATTCTTTGCTTAGTGGTAAGATGTCTTGATACTTTAAGAAATACCAATTTCTCCTAAATCGATCTATAAATGTAACACAATATCCATAAATCTTTCGACAAGATAATTTTTAGTCACTACACAAGCCAATACTAAAAATTTCATGCTAAAATAAACATGAAAGAAAGTCGGAAAATATTAAAGGAAAGAGGAAAGTGAGGGAGAACTTCCAATCTATTTAACTGTATTATACAGCTAAAATAACCAAGATAATTTAGTTCTGGCACAGGAACAGGCAGGCAAGAAGATGAGTATAATACAGTTAATAAATAGTCTGAACTACATAAGAAATTCTGATATATGATAAATCACAGTGCAGGGGTAGAATATTATAAGGAATTTAGGTTTGGAAAATATTAAATTGGATTTCTATCTCAATCCTTAAGTCTAAAACATTTTCCAATGGATCAAATAATTAAACAATAAATAAAAAATAACATAGAAAACATTGCTTTTATAATTGCAATGGTTAGAATGCTTTTAGAACAACATATAAAACAAGAAAGCATCGAAGACTCGTAAATTTCAGCTCATTGAGTATTTTAACGTCATAAAAATGCTATACACAAATTCAAAGTTGAACCATAAACTGAGTAAATATAACAATAGAACAGCAAACTGGATAAATATGTTTGTGACAAGTATACATAAGCATTAGATTTTTAGCGAACAAATAGTTCTTCCAAGTAAAAAAAATGGTGAAAAGCCATGGGAAAAATGTGCAAAAGACATAAGCATATGATTCATTGCAAAAGGAATAAAAACGCAAATAAAACAGCAATGAAATACCATTTTTCAAATGCAGACTACACTACAGCACGACCATGTTTCACTTATTGGATTGATAAAGATCCAAAAGGGTTTTGAGAGTGCTGGATTAGAGGGGAGTCACGGGAAGCAGATATCCCTATTCACGGTCATTGAGGGTATAGATCAGTGTAATTCTTTTGGAAGACAATTTGGCAATATCAGTTAGACATAAAAATAGATTTATTATTTGATCTAGTAAGTCAGCTTCTAAGTATGTATCCTACAAATTCATATGTATAAAAATGTGTGTATTATGTTACTAACAATATTCTACAGTATCAGCATAGTATCATCAATGAAGTCATGGTTAATAATGGGATCTCTTTACAGCATAATACCATTTAGATTACACAAAGAATGAAGTAGAGCCATAAGTGTTGATAGGGGACAATTGCTTAGATATTTTCTTAGATAAAAGTGGGGATGAAAAGCAAGTTAGTATGCTGCTCTTTTTGTAAATGTTATCTATACTTTTATAAGCAGCTAATGTTTAAATATGTGAAATGATACTTAAATTTCTAATGACCATAGATAATTCTATCCTTTTTTTTTTTTACTTTTATGCTTTGTATTGCTTGGGTTTTAAAAATTATGTGTTAATTTTGTAATTTATAAAGTAATTATAAATAACAAAACAGCTAATTTATAAACTTTATATGAACTTGCTGCCATGTATAGAGGCTTTCATATCATTTTCAAATAAAGAAAAAACATCACTTATTTTTCACCCAGGAAAATAAAGATCTTGCCATTATAACTAAGGATGAACTGCTGAAGCTTGAGATAAATCGAGGCAAACTGTCAAATTTTACCTGCATTATGAAGCATCAGATACTTGCGAAGTGAAATCATGAGCAGGTAAGAGTACAGAAAAATCAAGCTGGCCAAAAAGATTCATCGGGTCTTGCTTGATGAGTACCATGTGGACTGCTTTAGAACTGCCAGTCTGATAATGCTTCACTTGGTGACACTTATGGAGTCACCAAACCCAAACAGAGAGGAATTTAATTTTGAATTGGATAGTCAAACTGATTTTCCCAGGAGAGAATGAGAACTAATTGGGACCTTGAAAGAAAAACAAAACAAAACAAAACAAAAATCTCAGAAAGAATCTGTGCATCCATTTTCAAATCCATATTCATAGCCCATCTAATTTGTATATATAAGCTTTTTGGATTTTGTTAAATCTTTATGACTAAACATACAATTGATTGTAAGTGATCAAGTGGGTCATATGCAAATCTGATCAAATTATTGAGGACAACAAAAATTCCTAAACCAACAATATGTCAAATATCATATAGTTTCGTATCCAAACTAAGAATTTTGGCCTAGGAATATTGGATCTACAAGACAAAATATGCTTCCTCTGTGGATGCTGTTCAGCTTCTGCCAAATGCATAGCTGGAGAATTCAGATGGTTGTGGTTTTGGGATTTTCGGCTTGTTTCTACTTTGTGGCAAAAAAAAAAAAAATTCTCTATTATTCAAGGTTCCCACATGACTTGAATGATGGTTAACACCTGGGGTCAAAAGTTATAATTATTTTATCAGCTGCTTTAGTTTCAACTGATTTCTTTAACTGTGGTGGTTGTTACTGCTATCTCTAACCCCAATCTCTTTTTTTTCTTTCTTTTTTTTTTTGACTTTATGCATCAATTTGCATCTCCACCTGTGTATTTTGCAAGTATTATGACCCAATATATACATGTATTCTATATGTAGGATACATTTGGTCTCTAGCCACTCGGGTACCAGATACATCCATGATCCTGGTCTCTTCTTTCTTATACTTCCAAAGTAATCCCTAAAATCTTTGATATGCTGCTAATACTTCTTTTCTATCTTTATTCTACCATCTCTATTCCAAATGGCACTTTCTTAATTCAGTATTGCAATCTTTCTTGACTCAGGGATTATAATCATCTTCCAATTGGTGTTTCAAATATACAGTACTGTATATTTGCAAACACTATTCAGCAATACTCACTCTTGCCACCACACTATTACTGATTCCTTGGCTGCTTAGCCGTCTCCTCCCTTGGGTGGCTCAATGTCCCCTTCTAAGAGT
The DNA here is from genome assembly GCA_004026905.1 of Hystrix cristata. Taxonomy (NCBI): domain Eukaryota; kingdom Metazoa; phylum Chordata; class Mammalia; order Rodentia; family Hystricidae; genus Hystrix; species Hystrix cristata. The sequence goes on along the minus strand of PVJO010002204.1, from coordinate 74,903 downwards.
TGATGGCTGGGAGAGAAAGAACAATTCCAGCAGCCAAAATTGAACAATTCCAAGAGAGAGAACATAGATGTCCTTAGGTTCTGAGACCAGAGACAGTCACGGAGTTCTGATTTTTAGGATTTCTTTTGAGGCAGTGATGTGGAGGAGGACATCAGGGAAGCCAGAGTGGATGGAGAGCTGCGGGATTTATCGCTCGTCATGGACCCCAACTGCAGTCTGCAGGCAGAGCAACAGGTCAGTCATTCCTGGAAGTTCCTTTTTCTTCTCAAGTCTTCATAAACTATCCTCTTCTCTGGGATCTGACAGCTTCTATTTATATTGCTTCAGTGATACCTTCCTTTGCTCCTTACAAAGATTTACGTTTCGGGTCTCTCTTAATGCTTACCATTTTTTTTTAGGAAAAAAAAAATCACAAAAACTTTAGAGAGTTTATCTCACATTTCACCTCCTCCTGCTTTCCCAACAGAATGACTCATTTTCACTTCATATTTGTAGCCTTCTGTCCTTGTCTCTCTAATAGGGCCTATCATAATCGTATACATATATATGCCACCAGTCTGAATCGTCAGCTATAAAAACCACAGCATTCTAGACACACTCAAATCTTTCTGTTCCCAAAACTCATGAACGGTTTTTCTGTCTCTGGGACTCAGTACTTGCTGGTGTGTCTTCTTGGGATGCCCCAGTCCCAAGCCCCGGATGCTTCAAGCCCGCTCTTCATGTTGGTTGCATTTTGGGGGCAGGGTTCTCCAACAAGCTGTCATTGTACGTTTTTCCCCAAAGCCCTGTCACATTGATCTTTATGTTTTTTCTTAGCATTTTGATGAGTCAACATTATTTTTACTGGATATGTTTATTTACTTCTATCTTACCTAGAATGATAACGTGAAGGCCATGGGTGTCTGTCTTGTTCATCTCTGTGTGATAGCAGGTGCTCAAAACTACTATTGGATGTGTTGTGTCTTTCTGTACTTATTTACACCATTAATTCTTTTATGAGATAAACTCATACTTCATATATATATATATATATGTATACCATACTATGTTCATGTATTACCATTGGTTGAACATTTCCTGACATTAACCATTGTTTTCATAGAACATAATGTTTACTTATTCCTACATGTAAACAGAGAAAAAGACTTAATCACCAAAAAGTATAGATTTTCCTTACATCATCCTTCTGATGTTTGGCCTTTGCACTGTGGCCTGAAGCAGTGATGTGAGGTCCATCACATACTTGTTCTCATATTTTCTCTTTGGCGGCTCCTTCTATATCCCCAGGTCTGTTTCTTTCTTCACTCTCTAGATATACAAGTTCTATCTTTTCTACTTGGACTAATCACGCCTTTGGTGACTCTCTTCTCATAGATGAATCATTCATCTGTATCTCCAGCTTTCTCTAAAACTTTTCTTCCACATTTCTACGTAGAAGACTTTCAAGAACTTCTGGTTCAACATATGTACAGTTGGACTCAAAACTTTTTTCTGGGGCTTGGGATTTAGCTCAGTGGTAGAGAACTTGCCTAGCAGGCGCAAGGCCCTGAGTTCAATCCCCGGCAACACCCCAAACCCCTGCCCCCCAAAATTTTTCCTTCTTTGAAATCTGTTCCTTTTCTTAATGCCTCCATTTCTGTTAACAGAGGTACAGGTCATTTAAGTTTACATTAAGGAGTCATCTTTGACAAACTCTCCTCATTTACACATCTGCTGAATCCTTGATCTTGTTTTGCAGAATGAATATGTTGCTTTTTCTGATTTTATAAGTCATACAATTCAATATAATGATTTCAAATGTCTACAAAAGTATGAGAAGTATGAGGAAAAGGGTAAAAATCACATAGAACTCTGCCTTATTATAATGTTCATCATCAACAATTGGGAGTTAATTCAGTTTTTGTCAATCTTTTACTGCAGACAGAAAGATGGATAGATGATTGACAGAAATTAGAAAATATGCTGTTCCATTTTTAAAGATAAAAAAGCATGCAAAGAATTGCAGAAATGGTGGTTTCATTTAATTTTGTATTTTGAACAACTTCAGTTCTCGTTCTTGTCATTATCACTCCTATGAAGGCATATATAACTTCACTGGGTACAAATGAATAATTTTTTAGGTCCTTGAGAATCTGAATGCTGGACAAAATAGTACCCCCTGTGGTAAACTCGGAAATTGGGACCTCGTTTTATTTATGTCTCTGTGCCCTATGGAGACTCTCATGGTATGTGCAGAATAATTTTTTACACTTTGCATGATCAATAACACAAACAAATATCTTTCAATATCAATCACATACAAGCCACTGCTAGCTACGTGAGGGCTATACAAATGAGTAAGACATTGCCCTTGCTTTTGAGGAGCTTTACATCAATGGCCTTTTAAAAAATGCTTCTATAAGCTCCATCAACTTCACTCCCTGCACCCATCTTCCTGACTTGAAGGGCTCATTTTGGTCCCCTACAGGTGTTGTGTAGAACCTGAAGCCCCCTACCTTGCTCCTAGCATGTGCTTTGAAATATGAATGGGAATGCAAGAAAGAAAAGACATGAAAGCTGTTTGTTTTTTGAAAACACATTTTTGTCGGTTGATGGCACTTGATCTCTGTGGGATGGCCACTGTAGGAGCCCCAGACATTGCGAGAACTCATCTTGGACCTGTAACGATTTTGGTTATACTCTGCTGTCTTCTTTTCAAAGGATGCGGCTCTTCTGGGGAGCTTCTGTCTGAACTCAGCCATGTTTCTAAGCTCAAAGTGGCAAGGTAGCGTTCAGGGGAAGCCTCATGGAAGACTCAAAAGCACTGTGCAAACCTTCAGAATAATCGGAAATGTGTTCTTGGTGGATGTCCAGGGCAGAAGATCCTCATTTGTCACATGTGAGGGAGCAGTGACATTTATTTTTATAAAATAAAGGGAAGAATACTAAAGGAAGAATAAATAGTGGGGCTCATCACATTTTTAGCAATCTCGGAGCAAAACAATCTTACATGAGAAGTAAAATCTCTTTCATAAACTTGCTCCAATTACTTCTCAAAAAAGGTTAAAATTATTCTTGATGTGCAGCATAATAACCTTAAGGAAGCTATTAGTTTGGGGAACGTGTCAGTCATTTGTAAGAGCAGATGTCCACTATTTCTCTCTTTTGGGCAGCAGCCCATGAAGCAGTGTGCTGCTGAATTGAATGTGATAAAAAACTATTTGTGCCTGTTTATTTTGGCTTGGGAGTCAACAGCAGAAGAGGCAATGGCTGATATTTTTGGATCTGCCTTCCTTCCACTTATGAGTCTACTGAATCAGACTTGATTGACCTCACGGACATCCTGGTTCTGCTGTACACGTACACGTGCCTCTTCATGGCCTGAGCACTGGTGGTCTAGAGCATCTTGGTAATTTGTGCTTTAAAATTGTACACGTACCTGCATAGATGTGAAATCAGCGCCAACCCAAATTGGCTCAGCCGGGCATCTTTGCGGTCTGTGCTCTTCCATAGAAGACTAAACACCCAGGCACACATCCATTTATTATACCCTCCATGGCATCGCTGGGGTGACAGCCACATTCATCAAACTCCAGTCCCTCGCAAGGGAGAATGTTCAGGAAATATTTGAGCAGCTATCAGAGAATTCATTCCTGCCTTATGGCTTTTAAAAAACTTAATAAAAAAAAATCCTCCTTTCAATCCAAATCTTCCAAAGAATATAGATCTAATTTCTCCAACTTGGAGTAGCCAAAGCAAACATCAACTATCATAACTTCGATTTTTTAGTTTGAAGTCCTTGAAAAACACTGTTTAACTTACCGTCAGGCTGTTGACTTCCTTTCAAGGGTTGCCTGCATAAGGATTTTACTCATGACAGATTCCGCCCTTTGTTTGTCCTTTGAATTACATTCTTCTAGAGTGTACTTAAGGAGATGTTAGCTCTCCTTAGCTCTTTAAAAAGAAATAAAAGCTGAAAGAAGAATCATCCTAGATATACTCTAGCGAATGGCAAAACTATGACCAGAATGCCTGTACACAGAGGCAAACTATAAACAGAAATATACAACAAAGGAAAATTAAGCACCTTTAATTTACTACCCGTCATTCATAATATTTATAATTCCTTGAAATAATCTTGCCTATCATTTTGGAGTTCTCACAACACCTTCACATCTTCATCTGAATTTACACAATCACTTTGGAAGCAAATTCTAAAAATTAACAAGAAAATGAAAATCCAGAGAGTAAAGAAGCTTGTGTAAGGTGAGATTTGGGGGCCTGAGGAGTCCTAAGGTTTAGCTCTCAAGGGAATGAATGATGAAATGACTGTGCTCCACCTGGAGCAGGAGTGGGCACAAACCACTCAGAAAACTAACAGGTTCACTTCTCCTATTGTTACGAAATTTCTCAAAGTTGGCTTTGCCTGGGAAAGTTGTTGTGCCGTCCTTGGAATTGGCGACAAAGCCACCTGTATAAAAATGACAACTACAGACAACTACATCTGTCCACATGATCAGAATGGAATTAAATTACCATTCTAGCTACTTGGCCTTGAACTGATTTGATCCTCTAAACTCCCATCCTGTGGAATACGCTAATACTCACCAAAAACAAGAAAAGTAATTTGACTGACTCTTAACTAAGAGAGATTTGTTTTGCGTACATTTGTTCAAAGAAAACCATGGCTGTTGTTTCTGTGTTACTGGGTTAATTATGGCAGAACATTTTCTTTTGATTCCCTCCTTTTCTATATTTAATGGAACTGGAAAAAATAAAACTCATTTTTCCTTCTTCCCTTAGTAAGATCCTTACATTTTCTAAGACAATGAAAAGAACACAAGAAAGACACAGTGGCAGGGCATACAGAAGATTTCTGGAGTTTTCCTGACGCAAACTCCTCTTCTTCCCTCCCTAGGTTTTCCTCCTGACGTATAAGCACTTTTAGGTCACGGGGCATGAGTCTACAGGAGGTAAAGCGGAAATGAACCAACAGGTCTTTCCCTTCTTTCTCTGACTTCTTTATTTGCATAAATGAAAACCTATTCTAAATGGACTTTGTCTTTGCTTTGGCATGGAGTTCTTCGGTGCTCCTTAAACGGCCAGTCTTGGGGTGTCACCTCATGTGTCTTCTGCTTCCTTAACTTTTTGCTCCTCAACCACCCCCCCCCGTCTCTTGTCAGAGTGGTACAATTCTTTCAGTAAAACCTCAGTTGGTGACCTTGGAAAGTCTGAATTGCATCCAAAAGGAATTCATTACCGTGTGGGGTGACTTTGACTTTCATGAAAATGAATGCTCTAAAACCATCGGCTTTGGAAAATGATTCATTACACTTTTTTTTTTTTTTTTTTTTTGGCGAGGAGGGGAATAAAATGTCTTACATAAAAGCACCTCTTGTATGGGTATCCTGCGTGACCTATCTCTTATGCAAGAAAATGTTAGGACAGTCAGCTATTTGGAAACATTGTACCGGTAAGCTTTTATGCTGACTTTCAATGAGAACAAGATGAATCATGAATACTTAAAAAAATTTTCCCCATGGTTTTGCTTAAATCCTATTTTAATTGTTTCAGAGTGTAGACTGGGGAGACTGTGTGCAGTATGGACATGGGGATTGCCACTTCCAGAAATTGCCCAGCTTAGCGGTCAGTGGGAATGTCGCTCCCTGCAGCTTTTCACCTTAGTTCTCCCTTTTCTCATTATTTGGGCAGATACTTTCATATCTTTCTGTCTCCAGTGGTAAAAGAGAATCCCCTATATTTAAAAGTTAACAAAACAGCTTCAAAATTTTTTCCTTAATTTTGAAAAATTATAGCAAAATATTTTTAAAAGAAATATGAGATTCGTGTATCTAACTTTAGAATTTAAAAATTTAATATTTTCCCATTCATTTCAGATCTTCTTCCCATAGGAGTCTATAAATGTAACAGAGGCTAAGAGAAAATCTTCTTCGTACTCCTTCTTACTGCATTCCCCTCTCTTCCTCTCCAGAGACACACATGTTCAGAAATTTGCTGAGTACTCCTGTCTACGTGTTTATACTGTTATTACACATCATTAAATAATATGCAATTTTGGAGGCAGACAATTCTGACTGACCACTTACTTGTTCTTATCCCCTCTTCCATTCTACAGGAGCCCCTGTCTTGTTGAGGACTCAGTGGCTCAGCGAGTTCCATTTATCCCCCTCCTCAACTTTTTCACTACTAGCTAAAGAGTAGTAAGGAAGAATGTAACTTAGTTTTGGTCAGGGAGTGACAAGCAAAAGAGTAAAAGTTGTGGCTTCTAGGAAAAGCATGGTTTCCCTGGTGCAAGAGAGCAGTTCAAATTCACACTCCTCTTTTATCCTCATCCTGCTTGGGCCTAGCCAAGGATGCACTGTCGGAGAGCAGGGCTATCATCTTGTACACCTGAACATACTAACATATCAGAGAAGACGATGGAATAAGCCATGAATCTTGTGGAGGGGACCCTGGTTATAGCATTGAGTCTCTATGAAAAAAAAATTTGAGTCCTCTAGGGAAGATGAACTAATTAAATACACCATACCTCTTATTTTCTGCTCCCTTCAAGACCCCAGACAGGATTACTTGTGTGAGCACTCCTCCCTCGCTTTGTGGGACCTGTCTGATGACTTCTGGAAGCCACCTCATCTGGACCACCCTCAGCTGAATGCTGAAGGGACGAAATTACAAACTTCTATTTGGATAAGTCACAGTCACTCAATTTCTTTAAAGGCAGCCAAACACAATGCTAAGGGGTAATGTGCTGTCTTATTTTTAAGGTCTTTATAGAAACGATGGTCTTCTAACAAGTTGCTCTATAACTTGTCTTTTCTACTTAATACTATTTGACTTCTAAATCCCTCGAAACATATGTAGCTTGTGTACTTTCAGATTCATTTTTACTATCCATTTCTTTTTTATGAGTATTGCATCTAACATTTCACTATCACCAATGGTAATGCTCTACCGGACCCGCTACAAAGAAGTTTCTGTAGTACATATGCTAGATGTGGAATCTGATGGATCCTTTTGAGATTCATAACTTGGCTCCAAGTGGCCTTTTTATTGGCGAATAATAATTGTATGTCTTTATGGAGTATAACGTGATGTTTTAGTACATTTGTACATAGTAGAATGATCAACTGAGGATATTTAGGTCATCCTTTATCTCAAACATTTATCATTTCTTTGTGATGAGAACAATTGTATAGCTATTTTGAATTATACAACACAACATTGTTGATTATAATCACCCTTGCATTTGATAGAACACTAGATCTTAGTCTTTCTATCTGGCTTTGGCCTTTGTTCCCATTAACCCATCTCTATCCTCTCTCGCCTCAGATGGATTTTTTAAAAAATGGAATTATCGGTGAATTTAGAGGTAGGTGGGTAAAGTTACTTTCAGGACTCTTTAAACTATGATCTGTCACATTTCCTTGTTTTCTTACTGAATTTGTTAAGCTTCTGATAAAACTGGAAACAAAATTCTAAGGAAAATAATCCAGAAACTGCAGTACCGGAGTAAGAAAGATTTTAATTTCCACCAGCTTTATGACATTTTTTCCTGCCAGTTCCCTGCAAGTAAAACTCTACACCAAGATCTTTCAAGTGTGGTGCTATTGACATTCTGGGCCAGGCTGTTATAATATTTGGCTGAAGGAAACGTATTTCTAATCTTTAAATTAGGGGATGTAGTAGTTACTTTTCTAGAATCAATGGTTTGCAAGAGAGCAGATTTAATACAGGACAAATACAAGTTACAACATTCACATGCAAGCCAAGTGCAGAATGTCTATCTATGCACTAGAGACCTGAAAGATCCAATCAAGGGCTGGGAGCCCACAGAAATGACCCCTGTATGCTCGTGTCTGCACTAAAAGACCAAAGGAATCTATACTGGAGCCGGGATATGGCACTTACAGCAGAGATGAAGATCAGAGCTCCCCTGAAGCCAACAGTAGCCATCCGACAACAGCAAGGTCCTGACCTTCTGCAATAAGAACAATTGAGTTCCCTTCTGGAACTCAGCAGCGCTTCTCCTGGGAAATAGCCGACAACTGTCTTCTGCTCCTGTTCTCCTTTATGTTGTGCCTGCAACAATCCTCAGGTGGATCTTCTATGCCCAAAACTGCACCAAGTCAGTCCAGCTGGGTCATCCTGCTCAAATTGACCACAATAATAAGTCCACCACAGGAGAATTAATCTCAAATAGTTAAAGAGCTTTTAAAAATAAAAATATAAACAATAATACTGCATTTAGTCTGGAAATTTTCCTAAATATGCTATGTATGCCTACTTGTTTAATTCTCACAACCTGCTTATAAGTACTATTTATACTCATTTTACAGGTGAGAACACTGAAGTAAAAGGTTATGGATTGTTCTTCATACAGATTCTCTTTAATGCTCACAATAAAGCTTCAAGATATGTGCTATTGTCAGCACTTTATGGGCGAATATATTGAAAGAGATTAAGAAACCTGACAAATATCCCACAGTTCAAATTGTGAACTAGTATTCAATGTGGACTAACATGGATTTAACCGTGAACATGGAGCAAATTAAAACTAGTATTTACCTATCAAAGCTATTTTGCCTTACGGATATAGATCCTTGAAGGGGCATTTAATTACCCTTTTATAAATATGGAAATAATTAGATCTTACGATTTGTCATAGATTTTTGTCTGAGTTTACAAAGTTCAACTCACTACTTCTTTCTCGCTCTCCCTCAACCCCCGCATTCTTTCTAGTAAAGATGTAAGGCGACTAAACAGGTGTATAAAGCTAACAATACATAATAAAACATGGTATAGAAACATATAGTGAGGTCAGAAACCATGAGAAAAACATGTGGTGGTGACCTACACGCTGCTAGGAGAAGGCTACAAATTAGTTTGGCCCTCTCACAGCCAGTGTGCGAAAGGAGAGCGGGCCAGCGGCGAAGCTCCCACACTCCTGCGCACTGGGGCTGAGCTCGCTCCTCCCCTGGGCCTGGCACAGTCACCTTGCACGCAGCAAGCGGAGCAGCGTCCTCAGCGGCATTCATGCGGTAAATCCAGCATGAACTTGCAAAGACCCGGGCGGGGGGGGGGGGGTTGGGGGTTGAGGTGGGGGTGTCTGTCATACGTATGATTCGAGGAAACCATGACTAGTAACTTCGAGTTGTCCTTTCACAGTGTTTATAATGTGTTTCTTTCGTGAATACTCTGGAGTCTTAAAATGTGAAATTTTAAGAATTTTATGTATTACACTAATTTTTTTTATAATCTTTTTGAGTCTTCATTTGGAACTCTGCGTTTTGATATAGTTACTTATTTTTGACTTGTTTTTACAGCCCTAGATTTTAAAAAATTCCTGAGTGCACCTCAACTCCCAAAACTACCGAAACTACTGCATTGAACTATCCAGGGGTCACTGGACGTGCCACTAACTTAATAGCGATTTATATAACTTTATTTTCCCTTCCTGCTCAGTTGCTTATATTCTATTCTGTAAGACTCAGGGCACTTTATAAATTAATAATTTTTAAAAAGCCTGCGATAATAGTTGCAATACCAGAAAAACTCACACTGGGCAGATTTCACTTTCTGTTTTAAATTGCTAGTGCAGGTCCATTAGCAACTAGAACAATGGTGAGGACTATAATGGCTTTTCTTGCGTTACATTCTTAAAAGAGGTTTCAGAGAGTAGGTCCAGGTGTGAAAAGCTAACATTTCTAGTTCCTGTTATAATTCATAAAGTATTGATATTTATCATTCTCATTCTCATTATTATTATCATCATTATCGTTACAAATAGAGGAAGGAAGGGTGCATAAATAAAGTCTGCCCTGGGGGCAGCCTGGAGCTATATTCCAGCAAGTTACTGTGCTACAGTATTATGAGAATTTTTATCCATCATCAATAAAAAATGAGCATGGTAGCTATTATGGCAGTTTCCACAGTGAAGACTGTTTCTGCTATTACATCCCTTAGTAAAAGGGTGGTGCACTCTCCATTATATGATGTCAACTCATCCACCTTTCCGACATTAAAGTATAATGTACAGTCTTTACATGGATTCTTCCCTAGTGAAGTCACATTTCCATGAACTTGGGGGCGAGGACACAATGGGACTAAATTAACTGTGGGCAGAAAGTAAAGTAAATTACGTTTTTTTGTAAACTGATACTAGCATTGAGATGTATCCATTTCTTTGTCAGAAAGGAATGGAGTTGAAATAAATTTGATAAAATAAATACAGAGTAGACGTGTGCGCTCCAGTGGTAGAATTAGACCAGAGCGATGGCCTTGATGCTGCAGCCGGCATGCTGTGTGGAACCACAAACAGAGTGCACACTTCTCTGGGGTGCAGGCACCCCAGGACCGGGGCTGTGACTGAGTGCTAGGGCAGACTGGCTGCTGCAGCCACCCCCCCAGCAGCGTGGGAATCGGGCCGGATTCTCTGACTACCAAAGTTCCATCTTTGTGTCCTTTCCTTTTTCTCCCCACCCCCAACACTTTCATTTCATTCTGTCCTGTTGTTTCAACCTGACTACTCCTTATGTTCATCAGAGGGACTCCGGGTTACTGACGGGAGTAGGTGTGGGGAAAGGGAAGAAGCCCAGGATTTGGAACAGAAGACCCTAGTTCAACTACAGCCTCTGCCACTTCTTACATGTGTTGCTTTAGGGAAATTTCTCCTCCTCATTGTGCTAGACAGCTTTGAAGGTATCTGACCAGCTCACCGTGACTGTCACTTGCCTGGTTCGCATAGTCCTTACTTGTAGCTAACTGGACTCTTCTAGTCAGATTTTCTCCCCCAGCAGGGTAAGTAAAAAGTTAGTTGTAAAAAGCTTCATTCTTCAGGGTGGACAGAGGAACAGGAAAAGCTAGTTTGCAGGAAAAAAAGAATGTGGATGAAAGGAAGACAGAGGAAAGTACAAAAAAAAAAACAAAAAAGGAAACAGACTCTTAATGCATTTGTATGCTATCCCAAGGGAAAAAATGAGAATGGTCTTGGCAGCGTTCCCACTGCACATCCCCCATTTAGATCCCACCTGAGACTTCATTGTGTACCTGTCCACTGGTCCTGTGAGAAGTGCCGTGTCTTAGGGCTGGAGTTCTTTCTGTTGCTTTTCTACATTGTGTGTGTGTGTGTGTGTGTGTGTGTGTGTGTGTGTGTGTGTTTACTTGCAACTGGAAGACTTCTAAGACAGTCTTTGAAGTCTTTTGTTTTCTAAGGACTAGCGATTCCCCAGGCATTAACCCATCACCTGCGTGCTGTAAGAGAAAGTGGAAAGTGAGTTGATGACAACAACGCGCTTTGTTACTAGCCTCTTACAAGCTCATTCATTTGACCAACAAATGTTTACTGGGCATTTACTATGTGCCTGGCACTGACCTCGATGTGAGAATAGGACACTGAATTAAACAAAGTCAATGTCAAATAGAATTCATACTGTAGAAAGGGGAACATGAAAGCAATAGCTTTTAGAAACAAGGAAATATATTATAGAACAGAAAATAGAAAGATAAAAGTATTGTAGTGGTGGCAGGGAGGGTTGGAGACCAGGGGTTGCTGCTTCAAGTAGATTGGTGAGAGTAGTTTGCGTATTGCAGAAGCATGTGAGACCCCAAGGAAGTGAGCAGGTGAGAGGGGAGGACTTCAGAACAGTGAACGGGGAAGCAAAGAACAGAAGTCTTGAAGAAGGAGTGGACATTTCATGTTTGAAGGAGAAAACAACCAGAGACATGGTAGAAGATAAATCATGGAGAGACCAGTATATTATGGGGAAGACTTTACTCTGCATGAGATGAGAAATGTTGGAGATTTCTAAACAGCAATGTTACACAGTCTGACTCTCACTTCTTGTGTTCATCAGAGGGACTTCGGGTTACTGATGGGAGTAGGTGTGGGGAAAGGCAAGAAGCCCAGGATTTGGAACAGAAGACCCTAGTTCAACTGACTTTCACTTAAAATATACTACTGAGGTGCTAGGTTAAGAATCGATAGTAGAGGGAAAGGGTGAAGTAAAGAAACCAGTAGGAAGCCACTGCAGCATCCAGGTGAGAGATGGTCATGGTTTGAGGAAGAATGTTATCTCTAGAGGCAGAAAGAAGTGTCAGATTTTCATTTTATTTAAAGTCATAAGCTGTGTTGGTTTCAAGATGAGTTTGAAAGTAGATAAGAATCAATAAAGATTGAAGGCTTCGACCAAATAGAAAGCTGGACCTGTCGTTGGTGAAATGAGGAAGATGACAGGTACACCAGTTATTTGAGTGAGGAAAATGAAGAACTCAACTATTGGAATACATTTGGATACAGGAAGGTAATGCAGCCTTCTGTCAAAAGCCCCAAAATGCACCTAACTCTCAGTTCTACTCAGCACGTCACTATCCAACCATATTATGTTGACACATTGATCCTTTTGGAACACCCCACCGCCTCCCTGGTGCAAGAGATATGGCAATTATCCTGTACCAGTGTCTCAAGCATGTCCATCTCCAATTTCCAACCTTCTTCACTGCTTTGCAATAGCTTTATTCTTTAATCTTTACTTAAGTGAAGTTTATATACCTAAGCCAAAAGTATTTTAATGTTTAATTGTCACAGATGGCACTCATGAACCCAATAACCATTCATTGGTCACCTACTAGGTACTATTCTACATGCTAGTGATGCAAAGTACAAAACACAGCCCCTCTCTTCAAGCAAGAAGAAACCACATAAATATATAAATTAGAAAATTTCAAAGGCAATATTAAGAGAATCCAGAAAATGATACTTATCAACCCAGAAGTGTCAGCAATGTCTTTAGGAAAGAAGTAGGTGTCCACCAGTCCAAGAGATGTGATGGGCATGAGTAGGAGGCAAGACCATCCCTGTTAGCTAAAGCAGTAAGAAAGAACAATTAGTCATTTGCATGAGTTTCTGCACTGTTAGAATACAAAAGACAAACAGTCCTGAGAATTGCAACTAGAGGGACAAATTAGAAATCAATGCACGGGGCTGGAGTCTGATATCTGAACCTAATTCTGCTCTTGCAACTCAAATCTTTTTTTGAGGGGCTGGAGGAGAAAGAGTATATTAAGCAACTGAGAACTAAATAAATGATTTTTTTGTTTTTTACAACTACAGAGGTTTCTTCTTTCATGTTATCCAGATGCCTGGGGAAAAATGATGCATGAAGTAGGAAAATAAATATTACAGAAATGAATTAATTAGAGTATTGCTTGCTGTATTTAAAAGTCATCAGAAATAATGATACATACTACAAGCATCTTTTAAATGATTTTTAGAGATTACAACCAGACAGCATAACTATTAAGTCAATAACCTTTGGAGCCTCTTACGACAGGTTGAAAATTCTGTAATTATTACCTTGCTTTGATTCTTGTGTCGGAGGAATTACCAGACGGGAAGTATTTCTAAAAAAGGAATTAAGAACTCAGTCTCTTCCTGGATTACAACTTCTCTCTGTTCTTAGCACTCACGTCATAGCAAACAAGGAAGATATTCACCAAAGATTTCTCAGCAATGATTTGAAATTTCAAGAAAATTCATTATGGCAACACAGAAAATTGGCCAGATAAAAAGCTTATAAAAGATGCAAAAAAAAAAAAAAAGTAAAAATATTGATTTAAGTGAGACAACAAACAGCTTACAAAAGGTACATAATAGATACATGTAATATGTAAACTGAACCCTATTAAAGCTCTTTATAATGTGTGCCTGAGTCTATAACTAGGAATATAACCAGTAGGACACATAGTTTTGGATCTGGTACATTTTCATTTTAAAAATTATTCCTCAAATCCTATAATTATTCAGAATGCTGACTAGTGCTATTTGAAAACTCTTTGTAATCCAGGTCAATCATCACGTTGGATAAAAATAGGCAAATGACATATGCTCCCTTTTAAGAACTACAGTTCCTGGCTTCATCTAACCTAATTAAGCGGTTAGATTAGCCATCCATAAAAACAGAAGCCAGCACTTCAGGGCCCATTAGCATCACCCCACGAAGCTGTTCTCCTTAGCTGGCTGATTTCTCTCTTTCCAAGCCTGTGGACACTAACCCATAATGTATGGTAGGATCCATCCAAATTTACTTTTCCCTTTAGTCCTGTAAGCGATTAGAGTAGGTTACTAATAGGTTAAATGACCTATTAGGGCTGATGTCTTAGGCAGCTTTTTTTTTTTTTAATGGATGTTCTTGGTGTTTACACCTTGCCATAATTAGTAACATCAAAATTAAGATGGCAGACGAGTTGTAGATTAACTATACATTCTCTTCTAGAAAGCACACCGTAAATGGCTTTTTAAAGAAATGAATGGCAAACATTTGTTTTATTGAACACTAATTCTCAAAACGAAGGAATTCCCTGGGTGGCAAAGATGCCACGTTGTCTATTGCACATTGACTTTGCTTTCCAAGACCAGCACTTCAAATGTGGCAAGGATGGCTCCCTGGGGGACTTTCAGTCACAAAAGGATCTGCAACTTCCACCTGGAAATAAACCCATTTCCCTTCACTTAACCAGAGTAGTCAAACTTATCTGATCAAGATGGTTTTTGTTCCTTTGTGAAATACATTAACATCTCATTGAGTTCCACAATTTTGAAACTTATTATTGAGAAAGAGATTAAACAAGAATTTTGAAATCTAGAGTGTTCAAATACATGTATTCACTTTATATACCTATAACTTCAGAGAAAAAAATAGAAGAAAGGATGAGAAAATTCTGAACAAATATAATTGAATTTCCAAAAGTAAAGACAAAAATATTCAGAATTTTGAATTCTGAGTAGTATGCAAGATAAACATGAATAAAATTTAAATTAAACCTTTAAAGATAGTTTGCATATTTGAAGTGCTGAACATAAAAGCTATAATTCAGAATTATATACCCAGTTAAATAAGAGAAAAATGAAGATTTTTCACATATATATATACTAACCAAGAGCATTTACCATGTATATTCAGCTTAAAGATTAATTACAAATTGTCACGCAAATATGAACTCAGAATTAATAGAATTTCACTAAATGTAATAATTTATTGACTACAAAAGCAAGTTACTGTTTTACATATTTTTAAAAGGTAAAATTATAATTTTAATTGAAAATAACAAGATGGTAAATTGAAATGATAAAGGCATGGAAATAGTGTAGTAAGTTCTGTGTATGTACAAGAGAAGGAGAGAAATATCACACAGCATTAGAACTTGTTAGAAAATATGTTTGTTGGTAGTTTACTTGCTTCTTTTTTGAGACACTATATTGCCCAGGCAGGCCTTGAAGTCATAGCGATTCTCCTGCCTCAGCCTCTCAAGGGCTGGGATTACAGGCATGCACTATCATGCCCAGCTATATATCATTTTAAAATCTAGAATATCTACTAAAATAATGATACAATTAGACCTTTTAAGCCTATAAGGGAAAATAAAGGAAACTATTGAAATTTTTATTGATTCAAAAGAAAATAGGAGAAAGAGCAAAAGGAAATAAGGTGAACAGAAAACATTAAATAAGATGTTAAAAATAATACTAAATAGATCAATAAATAAAGGTAATAAGTCCTCAACAAAAGACTCAAACATCCTACCTTGGATTAGTGACCAAAATTCAAGCTGAAATTACCCTGACAAATTGAATATGCATATGGACAAAGATGCCATACAAACATCAAAAAAAGTAAAAAACTAGAAGAGAATATTATCAGACAAATAATAACAGAATTGAAACAAAGACTAATGAAAAGAATAATTCACAAGGAACATGTATCATGAGTCTATTTCTTAATCTATATTTAATTTTTACACCTATAAAGCAAAAACTGGCAGAATTTAAAGGTAAATTTCACAAGCTAATAATTATGAGGAGATATTTAAACTCAACTGTCAGAAATGTCCTAAATAAACTCCCAGAAATAAAGTAATTAAGATATAGAAATTCTGAATGAAACACAAATACAAAGAGAGAGAAAAGGGTGAGGGAAATATTTTACCAAAGAAATAAAAACTATACTATCATTTCAAGTACACAGGAAACATTTACCTAAGTTCATACATTCTACACTGTCTGAATCTGTAGAATTAAATCAAATTAATAAATAGTAAATTGATCATATTAAAAGTTAGGCATTTAGAAAGATGTCTAAATTACTTTTAGAAATTTTAGGATGTTTAAAGTTGAACAGTTACAAAATAAAATAATTACAGTGTGCAATATTTAACTAAGGTTTTTTTTTTTTTAGAATAAATTTGAGTCTTGTATATACCATTAGTAAAAAGCAAGAATATTTGAAAATAAATGAATTTAGTTTCTAAATCAAGCTAGAAGATAACAAAAAACTCAGTTAAGGAGAATAAATTATCAAAAAGAAGACAAAAAATTAATGCCAAACTAGCGTAAGAAACTATCAGGAAAACTACATACAGTTCTTTAGTGAACTAACAAATTAGTCACATTTCCAACAGGAAGTATCAAAAAATTAAGCATTGTGCACTAACAGGACATAACAACAAATATTGCATTGATTTTAAAGGTCACAAGAGAATAATAGTTAAAAAATTGAAAACTTGGATAAAACATATACATTTCCAATAAATATAATTTTCCAAATTAAAACAGAAACGCATGATAAATGACTAGCTATAAAAGAAATGAAATTTAAAATCAAAATTATTTTCCTTCTTTCTCATTTTCTCTATTTCCAACAAAACCAAAAATTCAAGAACCTGTCTATTCTTAAGGGCCACTTGTCCAAACTTCAAAAAGGAATTCAGGGCAAATGTTTAGCAGAACAGGAAAGCAGAAAGCCACAAACTCACTTCATGAGGCCAGTTATAACCTTAAAATTAAAATCAGACAAAAACAGCAAAAAAAGTGAAAATTATGAATATTAATATAAAATTCCTACATAAAATACTACAGAGAACATGAACAGGCAATTTACAGTAAATTATAACCATTTAAACAGATATTAAATCTTAATATTCAGGGGAAATACATAATTACTATCAACATAAAAACGAGGAACATATTTGCACACACACAAGGCTCGTAAAACTGAAAATGTCAGACAACATAAAATATTGACCAAAAAAAAAAAAGAGAGAGAGAGAGAATTTTGGCAAAACTTAAAATTTCCAACTTTGGTGGGAAAGTTGTAAATTGCTACAACTAGTAACATTTTGTTTAGCAATTAGAAAATATTCAATGCAATTTAAGAAATGTACACTTACTGATGCCACAATTCCTCTTTCAGGAAAAAATTTATAAAAATGCACAAAATTATACATACAATAATGGGTTTTAGCACTTTTTGTAACAGCAATAAAGTGGAAATAACCTAAAAATCTTCCAAAAAGAAAATGAGTAAGTAACTTGTAGTTATTATTACTATGAAACTATGGAATGCATAGAAGTTTATGAATATTAATTAACTTCAAAATCTTAAAGATGAGCAGAAAAAGGGACAGAATTATGCAACCAATTATGAGTATAAAATTGGAAGTTCAAAACAATATCATATATTGTTTATGAACCTATACATTTGTAGTAATAGTCTGCAAGCAGTCAAAGAGTAAGCTGTTGCGAATAATGGCAAACTAACAATTTCAATCCATATAGAGAATGTATGTACGTGTGCATTCTGGTTAAGACAGTTGAGCTGAAATTCAAAGAAAAAATCAAAAGAAGGAAAATATATTAATATATATTGAATCAATGATAATGAAAATACTGCATATAAAAACTTGTTTCAGCATTACATTTATATGCCAGAAAAAGGAGAAACGTTCAATATTCACGAGCTAAAAATCTCTATCTCAAGAAATAAGAAAAAAGTAAAAAACTAAATCTATAGAAAATACAGGAAAAGAAATAACAAAGCAGAAACTTAATGAGACTAGAAAAAAGACTTTAATTAAACTTACTTATGAAGGTAGATGCAAAAATACTGAGCAGAAACAGATGGTTGCTGACTTACAATGGTTCACGTTACAGTGTTTTGATTTTCTAATGGTACAAGAAGAGGCATTCAGTAGTAACTGTAGTAGTTACCTTTCTAGAGTTAATGGTTTGCAAGAGAGCAGATTTAATGCAGGACAAGTCCAAGTTACAACATTCACACACAAGCCAAATGCAGGAAGACTGCAGAACATCTATCTATGCACTGGAGACCCGAAAGATTCAATCAAGAGCTGGGAGTCCTCAGCACTGTCTCACATAAGTCTGTGCCTGCACTAAAATGCTGAAGAAATCTATATGGGAGCCGGGTATGACACTTACAGTGGAGATGAAGACTAGCGCTCTCCCAAAGCAAACAGCAGCCGTCCCCGACGACAGCAAGGCCCCGAGCTCCTTCTGCGAGGAGAACAGCCGAGTTCCCTTCTGGAGAACCAACCACCACAGAGCTTCCGGGAAACAGCCGGCCGCCATCTTTTGCTGCTGGTTTCCTTCAGCAACAATCCTCAGGTGGATCTTCTACACCCAGAACCACACCAACTCAGTTCAGCTGGGCGTTCCTGCTCAAGGTGACCACAATAATGAGTCCACGACAGTAACCGTACTTGGGATTTGGGATTTTGATATTTTCAACCTGTGATAGGCAGCATGATACTCTCTCTACATGCCGGTCAACGGCTCCCAATCAGTCACACAATGTTAAGTACAGTGTACTGTATTGGCATCACTTTCTGGTATAGATGTTTAATAAATTACATGAGCTAGTCAACACTATTATAGAATGGGCTTTATGTTAAATGCTTTTTCCTAGCTGTAGAGGCTAAGGTAAGTGTTCTGAACATACTTAGGATAGGCTAGGCTAAGCTGTAATTTTCAGTATGTTAAATACTTTAGATTTCATTTTTGATTTACAATATTTTCAACATATCATAACTTTTTGGGGACACAACCCCATTGTAAGTCAAGATACATCAGTTTCAACAACTGGAGTCTAACAACGTGCACAAGCATTAGCACATCACCAAGAAGTCAAGTTATTTCAGGAATGCCAAGTTGTTTAATGTGAGAACGTTAAAATGAAGTCACCCCTTTTAGAGAATAAAGATGATCTATGAACATCTCGACTGATGCAGAAACTTCTTTCTATAACATTTACTTTCTCTGATAGGCTAAATAACACCCCCATGAGTGATGTACATGACTTAATTCCCAGAGCCTATGAATATGATTCCTTTTACAGTAAAAGGGACTTTGTAGATGTGGTTAATCTAAGGATGTGAAGGTGAAGGTATTACCCTTGACTACCCTGGTCGGACCAATGTCATCTCACGGTTTCTTACAAGAAGCAGGCACGAGGGTCTGTGTGAGAAAGGTGACAGATGCAGAAGCAGAGTGGGGAGGGATATAGGGTCATAAGCCAAGAAATGTAAGTAGTCTCTAGGCCCGGCAAGGAACGTGTTCTCTGGAGCCTCCAACAGGAATGCAGCTCTGCTTACACATTTCAGACTTCTGCCTTCCAGAACTGTAAAATAATAAATTCATATGACTTTAAGCTACTGAGTTTCTGGCAATTTGTTACAGACAGCAGGCATAGAAAAGCAACACTTTACAATCTGCAAGAAAAAATCGTATTATCTTACGTATAACAAATATTAGAATAAAAGTGAGAACAGAAGTTAAAAAGGAGCTGGTTTCCTTGAAGATCTGACTAACCTTCATAGTCAAATATTCTTTACTTCACAGCCATATCTTCTTTACTAAGCCATCACAATAGAAGATGAGCTTGGGACATCATGTCATGTTATAAATTAAATAAGCATTCAGAAAATGAAGATGATGTATCAAAATCACACAAAGCCAACTACAGGAAGCTGTCTCTGGCCATACTAAAGGTGACTTTTTTTCTTTTTTTCCTTTTCTTCCTTCTTTCCTTCCTTCCTTCCTTCCCTCATTTCTTTTCTTTCTTTCTGTATTGGGATGTGAACTCAAGGCCTTCACACTGAGCTACTTCCTCACATCTTTCTCTATTTTTTGAGACAGGATCTTGCTAAATTGTCCAGGCGAGACTTGAGCTTGCAATCCTCCTGCCTCAGCCTGCCAGAGTGCTAAAAGCACAAGCATGTACCTCCTGGCTAAACGACAAATTTAACCTAAAAATGGACAATGACAAGTGTTACCATTGAATAAAATAAGACTCTCTAAGTCCAAAGTGATAGCAAATAAGTAAACAAACGAGAAGAGAAAGCTTTTTGGTAGAATGATTGTTAATTTATTTATTTACTTATTTTTTTTTTTTTTTTAGAGAAACGCTGTTTAATGGTACAGCTCAGCAGCCCAGCCCCAGGGACAGCGTGGGGGGTGCGGCAGCAGGGACGGCGGGCGACCCCCTCGGCACCTCACATGGCGAAGAGGATAAGGAAGGTGACCATCAAACAGAAGAGCCCCATGGCCTCGGACAGGGCGAAGCCCAGGATGGCGTGGGAGAAGAGCTGCTGCTTGAGAGACGGATTCCTGGCGTAGCCGATGATCAAACTACCAAACACGGTGCCAATGCCAGCCCCGGACCCGGACACGCCGACTGTGGCAGCCCCGGCACCAATGAACTTGGCTGCTGTGTCGATGTCCCGAGAGAGCACGCTGCTCCGGAATTCCAGTCTGGCCACCTGGAGCTGGGAGACGCTGCAGGGAGGCTGTTTAGACGGGTCCTGGGGCCTACTCAGGAAGGAGGCAGACACGGGCCTGAGCAGACCCCTGCTGCAACAGCGGATCAGCGCCGCAGACAGGAGCAGGGCGCCGGTGGTCTGCATGTTTCAGTCTGCACTCCCACTGCCCCGTAGCCACTACTGGCCCTCCGCGCTCGCCCGGCTCAAGGTGACTGTCTCACCTCGCAGCTTCAGCCCTTCGAATGATTGTTAATTTAGAAAAGAATCATAAATGAATGTTTAAAAGATTAAGTGAATTTTTGAAGAGAACAGGATATTTATTTTGTCTTCAAGTATCTCTAGTTCATTTATTAGTTAAAGTGAAACTGTAATGGAAAATAAATGGTAATTTTAAAGTTGAAAAATTTGGTGGATACCATCTTAATCAAGTGACCCAAATAAGCCGATTAAAAAACCATAATATTATTTGCCTCTGATGTATATCCTGGTGAGGAGAAACTAGATAGATAGCAGACAGATCAATAAGTAGATAGATATAGAGATACACAAATACGTGTGTGTGGGGGTGTGTGTGTGTGTGTGTGTGTAATGCTAGCAATTTCTAATTTTCTCCACGCAAGTGAAGTATAAATGAGAATTATTTGTATTTATTTAATAAAATATGTGAAAGACCCTGTGCATGGAAAATTCAGAAAAATTAAGAAAATCTAAATAAGTATGCAATTATATATATATATAAAACATCTTCATGAGTTGGAACACTCACTACTGAAAAATTAATTCTTAAATATATTTAACGTCAAACAAAATTCCAGTCGTTTGTTTTAAAAGAAAAAATTGGGAAAGGTTGACAAGAGATAGTCTAAAATACATACAGAAATGTAAGTTTTAATAATAGCCAAAATATTTATGAAGAGTTAAATTCTCTTTCTTTCTTTCTTGAGCAAAAACAGAAAAACGTGAGAGAAATGACTTCGTCATGGATCAAGTCTCATTAAAAAGCAACAACAGCTAATTAAATTGTATATGATTTACACGAAGATGGACAGATTGTTCAGAATAAAAACGCAAATCCTCTCATCTGTAATTTATGATGAATGTTCTCTGATGAGCAATGGGCAAAAACTAGTCTTTTAAATAAATGTTGCTGAGTCAATGGGATATCCATGTAGGGGAAAAGCAAAATCACCCTTACCACACATCATAGACAAAAATCAATCCCAGGTAGCTTGATGACATTAATGTGAAAAGTGAAGCAATACAGCTCTAGCAGACATGAGAGAATTTCTTCATGACACTAGTACAAAGAAATATTTCTTAACTAAGGCAGAAAAACTCATATCCGTAAAGAAAATACTGTAAATTGTGCACATTAAAATTAAGAACATCTGTTTATCAAGAAAAAAATAATATGAGAGGAAAGGCAGGTATGGAACTATATTTCTAGCATTTATATTTCGAAAAAAGGCTCAGGTATATAATCTGTAAAGAAAGAATTCACTTGCCAATCCAGAAGAGAAAGAAAACAACTCAAAAGAATATTGGGAAAATACTTCAGTAGGAGCTTGATCTAAATGAGCAAATAAACATGAAAAAAATTCAACCACATTAGTCATCAGGAAAATGAAAATAAAAATCAGAGTAGCACTGTATAAACAGCAGGCTAAAGTTAGAAGCCTGCTGACGTCAAGTATACGGGCAAGCTGACAGAGCAAAGCAACCTCGTGTCCTGCCGGGAGGAGTGTGGCTGTCACCTTCTGTGTTTGTATAAATGGCCAGATTGACACACGTAAGAACTGGCTGGAGAGCAAGTGGCCAGGAGTTGTTTTTTTGTTTGTTTGTTTTTGTTTTTGTTTTTGTTTTTCCAGTTGCAAATAGTTAATCTCTGTTTAAAACACAAAATCTAGGCAACTCCTGGAAGAATGGGCAGATTTCTAAGCTCCTCATGTTGCTCACCAGCCTTTCTGTGGGAACAAAGCTTGTACACATACATACAGACTTCTGGTTCTCTTTTCTGAGTATCTTGCACTGTGCATTCGAGACACATTCACAGTTTTATTACATTTAAATTGTTATACTTTATTTTACTCTGACCTTTAGTTTATCATGATTTTACTATATTTTGTTTCATCGATTTACTGCAATTAGGTTAGAAGTGATTTTGATAGTCTCTCGTTTCTCATTTCCCTTTTATTCTTTGCCTCTGTATATAAATAGACACATACACACACCTTTCAAATAACAATAAATGATTTGCAAACTAGTTCACACTCTATTTTCCATTTCAGTCTCATTAAAATCTCCAAAGTCTATTCTAGAGTTCAAATTTTCTCAAAAATCAATGTAGATGTCACTTACTGTTTGGGTTTTGCTGATCCATCCCTCGAGGAGCTAATTTAAGCTTCTCCTCATGAAGGAATATGGTAAGTCACCACTCTGTGTCAATATTTGCTTTAAATTCTTTTCCATTTGATGGAGTTCATAATTTGTATGAAGCATTTTCTTGGCTCTTCAAGAGTGAGTTACATATGTATGTAAAAGTAAAAAGGAAATGAGTGTAAACTTTTCCAAAAAACCTTCCTAAAATGAATGATCATTTTATTATTTTTCTCAGATAAAATTAACTCAGTCACTTGAAAGAAATACAACACTCATATTTAATGCAAAGTATTGAGATGAGAGAATGAAATATATCTGTATTTATAATTCATCATAACATTTTATATTCAATTTTCACTTTGCCAAAATGCATCCATCACTGCATTTTAGAAAAATATAGGAATTCTTAATACTTCATGATTAAAAGTAAAGGGGGGTAGAATTCCCTCTAGTAGTAATTTTATTTCAACATAAGTTATATTTTCAATTCTTTGATGAAGGCAGAAATCCCAAAGAAAAAGTAAATGTTTCAACATTTCCTCTTAATATATAAAATATAAAGAAATAACTCCCTATATACTTAGAAATATAGCCCAATGGCAACCCCCCACCTCTAAGCCTATCAACTTTAGGTCCTGACTACAGATGACAAGAGTTGGCCGGTAAAAGAATAACAGTTCTGAGAGTTCATTTTACCCTTGAGTCATTCTAGCATGAAATGATAGCATCCCTTTTAGGATTTGCCTCAATGTATCTTTCTGTAAATTACTCACCATGTATCAGTCTTGATTCAATAGACTATAAAATATAGGCGCTTCTTATTGGCAAGAATTTACCACATTTTTACAGTGGAAAATAAATGCTCTTCAGTAGGAAAACTTCAAAGAATTAAGAGTTATGACCTAACAATGAGAAACTGACCATTTCATCTCTTGCAAAATCTCTTCTTTTATCTTTTTTTCCAGCTCTTTTACGTGCAACCTTCTAATTTTTCTGCCAAAGAGGACTGACGTTGTAAATAATTTCGACTCAAACTTATTTTGGTCAACTCAAATAACAGATCAACAATATCTCAAGCTTTCTTTTCCCTTGAACTATTTTGCCCTGACTACCTGATTCTCTTAAACAAATTAGAATCTTGGTTTGCGTCATTTTAGAGACTGATTTCCTCTGAGTATTAATACTGGACATTAGAAAACTGTTTCATGTTAGACCTATTCTACTTTAATGGTTCTTAGATTTGGTCCTCTTGAATATTAGATTCCTTCAGTAGCTATGATATAAAATGGGATCTCTACCTCCATTATTAACCGTTGTTAATTCCTTTTCTCTGAAAAGCTGTATATTTGTCAAATAAGTCCACTTTGAAATTTATTACGTTGTTTATAAAATTCAGATGCTTTTTTGAAGACTTAATAATCAAAAGTGGCCTCACCCTTTAAGGAAAATGTGGCCTAAATACAGATGCACACACAAAAGCAAAATCAAAAGACAGGTTCAACAAAAATCATTTAGTGCAAATGCTGTCTTAATAAATATAAATAATAATTCCACTTGAAAATAAAAAACGTGGTAATGTGGTTCACAGAGGAAAATGTTCCCTGTTGGAAAAAGATCATCATGGAAAAGTCATGCTGCTGAGCAAAGTCAGTCGCCTGGCTCTATTTTCCATCCCCCACTCCCTACTCATGTCGCCATGAATTGGGGGAGGGGTGCAAGTAGAAACCAAATAAGAGATAAATGAGGCCAAGGACCTGAAGCTGAGAAAGAAAGGAAGAAAGTTACAATTCCCAGAATCGAATCGTGAAATGAAAATGTTCAGGCAAATATAATTACCAAGTATCTTCATTTTAGCAAGAACTTTGGTCAGCGAATGGTCTAGAGCTGTGAGTAAAGTATGTGGCTATAAAAGATAATGTTAATTTTTTTCATTTATAACTGAAAAACAGCACTGAATTTAGTGAAAAGGAACCTGTAATGAGAAAATCTTTAGCAAATCCTATCACCAAAGAGAGAACTGATAATCAGAAGAACTAAATGACATGCCCAAGTTTACACAGCTTGTCAATAATAGGGCTAACTGGAGTAATAGCTCCTAGAATTTTCACTCCCACCCATGATACCCCTAAAAGTTATGGGTCTTGAAGCTTTTTGTTAATTTGCATTCATTCCACAATTATATACTGAGCATTTTCTATGTTCCAGGAATCATGTTTGATCCTGAAAATACAAGATACAGAAGAATTTATGAAAGACAATTTTAACAGTTGTGGAGCTCATAGTTTTTGAGGAAAGCCAACATCAAATTATTATATACAAAATTAATTACAACTGTAATGAGTGTCAGAAAGGAGTAGACAATGACATAAAAAATTTGGAAAAATCAGCTATTTATCTTGGGCTCAAGTTCTACAGCTCTAATTCTTCTCAGTAGGTCACTAAAATGTATGTCTTCACTCATTTCACTTGAACACTCTTGAATTTTTGACATTATTGCTAACAGCTCCTTGTTGTTTGTAGCCTCTATTCTCTTGACACTACTTGGGTGGTGTAAGGAAGGTATTGATGGGTGTGGGGGTGCAGGGCAGGTTGCAGAGTGATTGCAGGATGGATTTGTGGCTGCAAACCTTGGACAGGAGAGGATCTAAAAGACACTGTTGGGGTCTGAAGCTTCAGTGGAGTTGAAAGGTTGGTTCCAGAAGTTTGTTACCCACAACACTGAAAGTGCCATCGTGAACAAAGCCAGGAGCGCAGACAACATGGAGAGCGTGAGTATGGGGCACAGACCCAGGTGAAATTTTCTGAGATCCTTGCTTTGATAGATGTTTAAAAATGCAGGTTTCTTGGGGGGTTGAGGGTTTAGCTCAGTGGTAGGGAACTTGCCTACCAAGTGCAAGGTCCTGAGTTTGATCCCCAGCACCTCCCCCAAAATGCATGTTTTCTTATACTACAGTAATTCCTAAAGTAAACTGAATACAAAAATAACCAGTTAATTAAGAAACAATAGTTTCCTTACATAGACTGCTGGTAGGTATGTAGAAAGATAGTTTAATATTTAAAATATTAAACTTATATGTTTCATTTCACCCTAAATCATACTGCCCTGCAGCCCATCAGTCATACAGCTTCAAGAAAGAAGGGCAAGGTTTCTCTTCCATGAAAGACAGTGTCAAGAAAATGAAAAGATGAGCCACAGACTGGGAGAAAATATTTTTAAAAGATGTATCTGGCAGAGGACTATTATCTCAAATACACAAAGAATTCTCAAAGTTCAACAGTTAGAAAAAAAAAACCCGATTTAAAAATAGGTCAAAGACCTTAACTGACACATCACAACAGAAGATAAAAAGATAAGACAAACAAGCATATGAAAACATGCTCCGTGTCATATGTTATACGTTATCAGAGAGATGCAAATTAAAACAACAGTGAAATAAGTCCATACGCCTGTTAGAATGGCTGAAATCAAGAACACTGAGGATGTTGAGTGCTGGCAAAGGTGTGGCGTGAAAAGAACTCTCGCTCGTTGCTGGTGGGAATGCAAAATGACCAGCCAGTTTGGAAGACAGTGTTCTGTATTGTCACAAAACTAAACGTAGTCTTACCAAACAGCTCAGAAATCGCTCTTATGGGTATTTATCCAAAAGAGCTGCAAAGTTATGTACACACAAAAACCTGCACACAGATGTTTATAGCAACTTTATTCATAATTGCCAAAGCATAGAAGCAACCAAGATGTCCCTCAGTAGGTGAATGAAGAAATAAACTGTAGTAGATCCAGATAATGGAATGTTTTTCCTCACTAAAAGTTTTACTCCTAAGTCATAAAAAGACACAGGGGAAATTTAAAAGCTTATTATTAAATGAAAGAAGTTAATCTCAAAAGGAGACATTCTGTATGATTACAATTATATGACATCCTGAAAAAGACAAAACTGTGGAGACAATGAAAACAATTGGTTACCTGGGATAAGAACCAACAGTTCACTGAGAGGAAAGAACTAATACATAAACCCAGTAGGGCAGTAAATAAACTCTGCATGTCACTCTATTAGTGAATATATGCTGCTGTGTATTTGTACAAACACATAGACTGTGCAACACCAAGAATGAACAGCGCTGTAAATTATCAACTGGGGTAATAATGATGTGTCGGTGTGTGTTCACCAACTGTAAGAAGTGTGTTACTCTGCTAGGCGGCGTTATAATGGCCAAGGCCTTTTGTTGTATGTTTGGAGTCAGGGCTAGATGGCATATCTGTATCTCTTAATTTTCCTGTGAACCTGAAATTGTTCTAAGGCATAAAGTCTACAAAAGAAAAGGATGAGTAATATCCTATGAAAAAATGAGATGTAATGTAACAGAAGTCCCTGTTAGTCAGGATGTAGAAATGCTTACAGTTATGATACCAAAAACAAAACAAAAAAAAAAGAATGGAGGAAAGAGAACAGACCAGGGCAGAAGAGAACAGCTTGTACTCTTCAGAGCTGAGGTAACCTACCATGTAGGAAGAGTAGACACACCCAAACAGGGTCTGTGCATGTGTGCATGTGTGTGTGTGTGTGCGTGTGTGTGTGTATATTTGTTGAAAAATAATATCTGTTAAAATTATCAGAATATGAAGCGTAGATGTTTACCATCACAGAACATCCAAAAGGAGCAAAATGGCCTAGAAAGAACAAGGCGAGGCATGAACCTCATAGTGTCTTGCTGATCTAGGACAACTTCGTGTGGTACACGAAAGGTTCAGAAATTCCTGAGTGTCCCTCCATCCAGAAGGCTGAGTTTCAACCTTCCAGACTGCCAAGGAGACTCTAATGAGAGGGAAAGTGTCCTCAGAATGAAAATTGTGGGGTAGATGTGATAGACTGAGCTGAGACGACGTGGCTGAGAAGGAGACGGTACGCATGCCGAGAACAGAGGAGACAAGTAGAGAACTGTCACACGGCTCGGCAATTTTCTTCCCATGATTTGACCCAAACTAACTGCAAATATTCTTAACATGGCACGGGAGACACTGTGATGACCAAGGTGACTTCCCCGAACCTACCCATTGAACTCTGGACGTATTGATCCCTGAGATTTCTCCCAAATGTAGGATACTCAACCGCATAAATTTTGAATGTGGAGGACTGCGATTCACACTCTCCCTAGGGAGGGAAAGCAGAATCTTCAAACAAACTTGCACATAATTATTTACAGCAGCTTTATTCATGATACATGAAGGGTCGGAAAAAGCCAAATTTCCATCAAGAGATAAATGGACAAACAAAATATGGTGCATCTGTACAACGGAGTATTTTTTTACCCATGAGAATAATGGAACACGGATACATGTTCTAGCATGGATGACTCTTGGAAACGTGTTGAGTAGAAGAAGCCAGGCACAAAAGATCACATATTATATGATTCCGTTTATATCAAATATCCAGAATGGGCAAATCCATGGATTTAGAAATAAGTGATTGTCAAAGAGGAAGAAATGGCGAATGACTGCTTATTGGGAACATGCTTTCTCTGTGGAGTGATGTTAATGCTCCAGAACAAGAGAGATGATGGTTGAACATCATGATGTGAATGTGCTTACTGCCACTTGATTGTACACTTAGAAGGTTAAAGTGATAAATGTTATTACATATATTTTACCACCACCACCACCACCACACTAATAATAACAGACATAGGGCCTTAATAGTTGCTATAGTTGGAACATTAAGCATCTCCCAAAGGCCCCTGCATGAATAGCTTACTCCCTAGCAAGGAAAACTCTACGAGAGGAGACATAGTGGGAGGTCTTTGGGGCATTGGGAGTCCGCCCTTGAAAGGAACTGTGGGGGTCTGGCCCCTCCCTTCTTCTGGCTAATAGGTAATTAGTTTTGCTCTGTCATGAGCTTCCACAATGATGTGCCACCACAGGCCTGGAGCAACGAAGCCAGCTGAATATGGGCTGAAATCCAAATCTATGAGCCAAAGTAAATCTTTAGTCTTTATAAATTGATTATCTCAGGATTTTGTTGTAGGCCTGGAAAGCTAATACATCAGCCGACTAATTGCTGCCTCCACAGTGGAATTCTCAGCAAACTTTAAACCTGGCAAAGAAGCAGACGAGGAATTTCGCTAAGTGAGCACTATGTTATTGCATATGGATGTAAACACAAATTGTCAATGGAGACTGAGAAGAACACAAGAACACTGAACCAGAATTATCTCAACATTAGAAAAGAAAAGTAACCCTTGAAACCAGACACTGTCCTGGGGAGTAAAAGGAAAGAAGAACGAGGGGGTCATACCTGTTGATGACCCTCTTGCTGCCAGAACCCTCAGGTAGAATGCAGCATTATACAGTAGAGACACAGAGTGCATGTGTGTGTGTGTGTGTGTGTGTGTGTGTGTGTCCTCTGATCAATCTCACTCTCTTCTTAACGTACCAGGATTCAGTCATGCGATTTATCTAACCCTAATCACTTCTCAAAGGCCTTTCTTCTAAACATCATCGTCAGATTACGTTCTCATGCTCAGTATCTCACAACGGGAATTAAACTGCAACATGAGTTTCAGAGGGGACAACTACATTCGAACCATAGTAGAATGTATATTTCAGATTTAAATGAGATGGAAACCAGGAACAACCAATGTACATGGGGGCTGTGTTTATAATCCCTAACTTTTGTTTGAGTGACCTTGTGCTTTATATGAACAAAAAGAGGAAAGTGACAGAAACATTAAAAAGTGCTGTGCTGATAACAGCACTTGTAATAGATGATCTTACTCTGAGCAAAAGTCTAAATGAAGTAAATATTCTGTAATGTTTAGTTATTATGGCACCACATTTACCATCGAAAGGGCTACCATTATTGAGAAATCCCCATGGGTTAAAGACATAGGTGTATTATAGAGACCTAAACTCTCAAGCATTTAGCTGCCACTCTCCCGTCGAAGCAATGGTTTTAAAATACACTTGGTGATGTGAGATTTCCAGTAGTGCAGTTATCATGTCATAATGCAGAGATCTCTCACAGGGTTCTCAAAAGTGTTTTGAAAACTGGGATATATTAAGCATATGCACAGATTTCATAATTTTTTCTTGAGTTCTCACCTGGCAAGAATCAGTACATTCAAGACTTGATACAGTCCGAACCCCCTTTACTGTCTCCACAGCACTGAATTTCATTTCACTCATTTTCGATATTATGGACACTGTGGGCACCGGAATTCACACCTCTTGCCACAGCCAAATGTGTGATAGTCTATCCACTGAAGATGATTACACTACAGAATCATGGTCAGGCATCAGGCTCCTGGATATTTTCCATCTCTGGCTGGCAAATTCCATCCAGTCCCCAGCTGAGAAGGACTGAAGTCCTATCAAGTGTATCATCATTCTTCAAACAGAATCTTTTTCTAAGCAAGAGCACATGATGTAAATTAGATTGTAGAGTACAAACTGAGATGCATGCATAAAGCATTATTATAATGTTGCTATTAACAGGCATTCTAGAATTCAGCCAAGTTTTCTAGAAGGGTATTTGATAACCAGGATAATTTTGGTACAAAAAATACAGTTGAGACCTTAGAATAGCTAAAAACCATTCTGAGAACACTTAAACAGCTTCAAGACGCTCATTAAAAAATAACACAGAAATCTCTACCTTTGTATTAGAGAACATGAAGATGTCCTAATGCATACATAAGTAAAACATTAATTTGAAATAAGAGTTTTTTATTTTAGTGCACGGATATGTTTCTTAACAGCTGTACATGCTCTTAAGAAAATGGTATTTTCAGTACTTCTGGCATCTCTGCTGATTTAGTACTTTCATTTTACCGGAAATGAAAAAGGAAACAGAGAAATTAAGTAACTAATTGAAGGTAACACAGTGACTCATTGAAGAGAAAAAATTAATCAAGTCTTGATTCCAACACTAGTTTTTTTTCTTATGACTTAATTTTTTCTAGATACCAACACCTAGTTAAATAACCTTTTCACTTTTCATTTTATAAAAATTGATTAGATAATGGCTCAAGACTGTCAGTGAACTTTTATTATTTTAATTGCATAGCTGTCAATAGTTTTGTAGAGATTCATTAAAGATTGTTCTTGATGCAATGTAAGAATTGATTTTCTTTCAGACAGTTGGTCACTGAGGAGTTCTGAGTGTGGAATTCTTTTAGAACTGTGCTTTAATTGTTTAATAGGATTATACTTAATCTCTTGATGAATGATAATGCAGAATCCTTTATTCTTAGCTTCATGTTTTGTAATTAGTTCATTTTGTTACACTTGGTTATTTTATGTTTTCTTTGCTCTGTCAATAAGTGCAAATATTTCTGAGTCTAAAGAGCTCTGTTACCTCTCTCAGTCCAGTAGGAATAAAATGAAATGAAAAAAATGCTGTTTGATATAAAATAAATTCAGCCTGGACGATAAAAAGAGATGATTTGCAAGATTTACTTGAAAAATCCATTTTCCTGAACATGTTTGCCCAGGGATGGGATATCCAGTCATTTATCATCTCAGCAGCCTGTAGATTATTTACAAATTTCTGGTAAGGAACAAAAATGGGACAGTGGGAAACAGTAATTGAGATGATGATACAAACTGAAATTTGAGGCGGTGGCTCGTCTTTGTTTCAACTGAGACACAGCTGCAGTTTTCTTCTATGTGTATTGGAAAATAAAGGAAAAAGAATTATTGGCCAAAAAAGTAAATACAATGATAGCTGAATATATATATTAAATTATTTTCCAAGGCGCTTTTGTACAAAAGCCCATCTGATAGTGCACTTCAATACATTTACATCTTGGAATTTTAAAGGGCCTGTCTATCAGTAGGCTTTCTGAATGGGTTTTCAATTGCACGAATGGTCTCTATCGCATGAAAAGCAATACTGTTTTTTGAAAGGCAGTGTACTTATTGTGCTACCCACATGGGACTATCAGTGCCTATTGGCTACCAACAATTACCTTTGAAATGAAAAATATTGTTTGTATCAAAGAACTGTTTGAGTCTAAAGAAAAAGCTTTGCAGCCTGCCAATCATCCCCATATCCTGAGGATTATATTGTTGGAGTTTTATACAATTTACATGCAGAACTTGAAAATGACTCCAGTGAGTTATATAACCCCATGGGGCGTTTTCAGCGTGGTTAGGTTGCATTTCCTGACACTGCTGACATCAGATTCTTTTTGTGGAGGCAGGAGCCAACGCCTTTCTATTTTTAGATGTCTGAAGTCTGTCCAACAATCGTTATCATCAGTGATCACTTGGAATGCCTCTTTCTTCCTGGTTCCAGAAAAATCACCTTTACTCGTTCAGTAGGGGATTAAAGAAAACAGTTATAAATGTCTCCCCAGATTATTGATTTGGAAAAACAGCAAATAGAATGTGACCGTCACCTAGATTTCCAGAGTAAATTACCAGGGCTACTAAATTTCCAGTAATAAAAACAAGTCCAAGAATCTTTGTAAAGCAGCGTTTTAGAAATTTTAAACCAAAAACTTCTTTGAAAACTCTTCATCACTCATTTTGAAGTCATGGAGACAAAGCCAGACTGTCATTCCACAATGTATTTTTTTGTTTCAAAATCTATCTGTAATTATTTTATAGTGCTTGGATATGATGGCGGCAAACTACACGGCAGGCATAAGACATGCCAATGTCATTAAACAATCTATACATCTGCCTAATGCATGAAAGTGAGTTATTGTAAAGTTTGATATAAACAGATATGTTATTTGATAAATATATAATAGGATACATAGTGGAGATTTAAGTGTTGCCAGACATCCATGGGGTCTCCAAGGCATTTTTCCAAACTTTTGTTGAAACCTTGTCTGAAATTAATTCTTATTATGAAATAGACTTTTTAATTTTAATCAAAAACATACTGGTTTATATTTCAAAAACAAAAAGCTAAAAGAAATAAAGAGGAAAAGGATTAGGGTGAGATAGAGACTATTATTGTTCTCATTTATAAAGTAAAACATATGGATATTATAAATGTTCACTAGCAGAAGGATTCATGCCCTAAGTGTTTTGGGGGAGTATATTTGTTTATTTTTCTTTCATATATATTCATGAGAATATATACAGAATAATTACATCTAGTATAATATATGATGTAGATGTAGTAGGTAAGTATTTGACATTTTATATTATTAGCTTTATATCATATTCCCAAATTATCAGGAGACCATAAAAATCCCCAACATATTTTACTCTTTGGGAGCCTGCTTTCAATTTCGTATAAGTCCTAAACCACAAATGTTGGTTAAGTCAAATCAATGACTACTTACCCTTTGGACTATTGAGTATTTAGGTTTGTGCTGTATGCTCTGAATAACAGAAATACTGAAGGGCATAAAAATGGAAAAACTTAGTCTACTTATGTAATTTTTCTGTATAGCAGGAAAACATTCCCATTATTTATAGTTTGCAAGGAATATTCCCATTATTTGTAGTTTGCAATCCACGTGCCAGGGAGAAACATGTATAATTTGAAGGTTAAAACGTTGAATTTTGTGGGTTCTTGAATGAAGAGGAAATAAAGTCATGAAAGCAGAGCTTCTTGGCAGGAAGTGGGTGTGGATGTCGCAGACCACGTAGTTTCTCTGTTGGTAAACAGAGGAAATTCGAGGTGGAGGCTGGGTGGGGGTCAAGCACTGGTCATGGCCTGAAGCGGCTGTCGGCACGTCAGTGGTGGCTCAGCGTGCACACTACCAGACCAAGGTGTTCTTGGCTGTATTTTCCTCTTTTAAATTTACTTATCTACTTATGACATTCCTGATTCCTGAAAGAAATTAAGATATTTACAAAAGAACATAGTCAAAACAATTTGGGTAGGGCAGAGATGAATGAAAAGACCGGGAAACTTTAAATTCTGTGTTCCAGGCAATGCATAGTCAGGGAAATTCAGCATCTGGCCAGGATGCTGACCGGGTAGATGACAAGAATGCAAGGAAGAAAGATGGACCAAAAAAAAAAAAAAATCAGGGAGATTATTGGCATTTAGAAGCCTACATAAGGGGTCAGATCCAAATACAGCAAGAAACAAGGCTAGATTCCAAGAAGGTGACAACTTTTGCCTTGTCTCTTCCAGGTAAGAAAGAAACCTGTGACTGAAGCCCTCCGATGGTCCAGTCTAGAGTATCTGATGTGTGTCTTGCTATGTCACAGGTGTGGGATTGACGGGGGAGACAAATCGAGGTACCTGGAGGAACTGAGGAGGAGGTAGTCCTAGGAAGAAGATAGACGGGGACAGGAAGAGGTGGACAACAAGGATACAGGGCTGAACTGAGGACAGCATGAAGCAAGGATGAGAGGGGAGAATGGAGTACAAAGGAGAAATAGGAAGGAGAACAAGGGAAAGTGTAAAGCTCTAAATATCACCGTACACACCTGGAAAAAGGTCAAGAAACAAGCCCACCTCATGCTTACGTTTGGCACACCTGACTTATTCCCAGTAGGGCTGTCCTGGAAGTAACTGTGCTGTTCTTATCTTTTCTATCACTTGTTCTCTGCCCTGCTCTTCCTTAAGACCTTCCATGACAATCTCAGTGCTGCTGGCATTTTAACATCAGAGCACGTGAGTTGCAGCGTCTGTGCGGCACAACTGCTGGGCTTATACTGTAAAATGCTAGTTTTTAGAATGCCAAACGTGAATCAGTATCTTGCAATTCTTCACAGGGGGTGACATTAAACCAAAAACGACAAATACAGCTTTTTTTTTTATTAGTAGGAAGAAAATGTTTCATGTGTCATTTTTTCTCTTCTTTGCCAGTATTGCTTGTCCATCATGACCCATGGGCCTAAGAAATAGGCCTTTTCATCTTTTTATATATCAGCATCATAATTGGGATGAAAACAGAAAATTCTGAGGCTATCTAAAAGAAATGTAAGCTTTAGCCTGTTCAGAGTTACCACAGAAATTTAAGCATGTCAAAGATATTCTCTTGCTTTCTCACTCCTGAGTCGCTTGCCGTTCATTCATTCCTCCCTCCCTCCTTTCCTTCATTCCTTCCTTGCACCCTTAAACATTTATTGATTTCTCCCAGTGTGTTAGGGCTATAGAGGAAATTTTAATGAAAAACATCTAATATCTTCTCCCATTGAGTGTAAAGTATATTTCAAATAGAATAAAATTAACCATATAATCATGATTTAATCCAAGTGCTATCCAAGGACTATTAGTCAGTACTCTAAGGGGCAGAGTATATCAAAATACACTTTCTCCAATAAAGTGTTAAGTATAGTAGACAATAATATGACAAAGGTTGTGTGCTTGGGGAAAGAAAAGCTTAGAAGACTAGTCAGAGGAGAAGAAATATCATATTTGATGTATGAAAGAAAATTACTCAAAGCACTAGAAGAAATTCAATCAGCACCAGTCTATTGGTTATGATCTCATGGAAACTGGCAAGAGATGAGACTCAAGTGGATAGTAAAGAGTAGCCTTGTACCAGGCGTGTGAGGGTGGTTGAGTCTCCAAAAGTATACTTATGAATACACAGTCATTACATAATAAGAGAAAACTCACTGTGTTCATATCATAGATACAAGAAAAGACATTAAGGTTAACACCACGAAAATTTCTAGACAAACTGGGATTAAAAAGGACACTTTCTTATCACTCTTCAAATTTAAAGAAACATCCAGCTTGATAAAATAGGAAACATTTCCTTTAAATTCAGTAAAAATATGCTTTTATCACCAGTTTTCTTTCAAATATTAATAGCAGTTGTAGGCAAAAAATTAAGTCAAAAAAGGAGATGACTGTTAAGAATTGAAAAATAGTAGGGATCATGGTTTGCTGAGAAAAGTCTCCCTCCAAACTACTAAACAAATAATTGAATTGTGAAGGGTTAATCCAGCATTTACATCAACTGAAATATTGGTTAAAACAAACATTTCAACTCACCAAACATCCTAGTTGGTAATATAATTTAAATGTGGCAATAGCTTTGTGGCAGTGAATTACTGACCGCAGTAAATGGTCCATGTTTGTCTTTCCTCAGTATTTTTTATTATCCAATCTGTCTTCAATTTTCTTGCCAGTTGCATT
This sequence comes from Hystrix cristata, assembly GCA_004026905.1. Taxonomy (NCBI): domain Eukaryota; kingdom Metazoa; phylum Chordata; class Mammalia; order Rodentia; family Hystricidae; genus Hystrix; species Hystrix cristata. The sequence goes on along the minus strand of PVJO010002204.1, from coordinate 38,856 downwards.
TCAGTAGTTACTTGATGTGTGCATGGAAACTGTAAATGACTGTGGGAACATGCCTTGTAAGGGTCTTTTTTCTTTTTTAATTGTGTCTAGTATCCACTGGTTAAAAGCTATAATGACCACAAGATTTTGTTATAATAAAGTCTTCTTGGAATTGCACAAGGAATTTTATAGCAATGCCCTCTCTCACATTAAAACAAACAAACATTTGAAATAATGGCTTTGAATATTAACTATTATCTTGAATATGCAAATAGCACAAAATATTTCTCTAAGCCCCGCTGGCTCTTTGGCCTCTAATTAGTTTTCTTCACCTTGTTAAGTCTGTTTGCCAGCGTCTGTCACAATGAGGCCAAAACGTCACAGGAAACGCTGCAAATCTTAATGTTTCATGTACTCGGCATTTTATATAAATAATGTTAGGCTTATAAAAATTATATGCAGTAATTTTTAAAAATACATGTATTTAGGTATTTCAATGCCTTGCTGTACAACTTAGAAAATCTGCAATCTAAGTAAGATTTTTTTAATTTCTTAAGTCTTAGTTTGTTAGTACAAACTGCATGATAACACTGAGTTTACAAGCATATGCTGAGGATTAAATGAGACAAGAAGAGTCAAGTAGACAGTGGCTGCTACTTGGGGCTGAGGAAATGCTGGTCATCTCCCCTTACCTTTTCCATTTTTAACACCAATGGCGTATGCCATCGCACCAAACTCTCAGCATGCTTTCTAACCTCTTAAACTATCCATTGACTTGAAGGGAACAAAACTGATACCTCAAACTAAGGTCACTAATAGGAAGGCAAACTCTTTAATATAATTTTCATTCAATCAGGAACCATATTAGACAATTTTCTGCTGCTATAACAAAACATTTCACATGGAGAACTTTATAAAGAAAGGAGATTTATTTACCTAGCAGTGTCAGAGCCTAAAAGTCCAAGACTGGGTAGCTCCATGTGTTTGGCCACGGGCAAGAGCCTTCTAGCTATGTTACAACATGGAGGATGGCATCATGGGGGGAGCGCATGCAGGAGAAAGAAAGAGAGAACAGTCACATGATGAGACAAGAAGCACGAGAGATTCAGACTCAGTCTTCTTACAATGACTCACTCTCACACAGCTCACTGGGTTCCAGTGAGAACTGCATTCATTCTTTCTGAGAGTAGCAACCTCAGTACCCTACCTGATTTCCACCAGGCCCTGACTCTTCACTGTTCCGCCATCTTTCAACACCCCTATGGAGGGATCCATGCTTCTAGCCCACGATCTTTTGGGAGTACACGCTTATATTATATCCAAACCACAGCAGGGATCAAGTCTGTTCTGTTCGTTACTGTGTCTTCACAGGGGAGTACATTGACTGTTATAAAGGAAAGCTTAATAGAAAAGTATTGAATTAATAACAAATAACGTACAAGGGATCTTGAATATCAACTAGTTCAACTACTTTATGTTTTTTAGTGAGACAAAAATTCGCATAACAAGAATTTACCATTTTAACCATTTGAAAAGATTATTGGATACAGTCGTTTCTAATGTGAGGTGTGACAGAAATATAAGGTGAATGATTAAATTTAAAAACTTTTTTATAGTAAAAGACACATTGCCATTAATCTCCCTCAAAATCTTCCCCTGATTTCAAGCACACTTATCCCATCATATTTCTCACTTTCTGAAGCAGTTCTGGAAGTTTTGTTGAGCGTTTTTATGACTTTTAATCAAAAAGATGGTGAATGCCACTGCTGAATGCCATCAAACAGAAATGCGGGGTCTTAAAAACATTATGGTGTGTCCTCTCCCACTTTATTCACAGGATCTGGTACCTTACGATTTCTGGCTTTTCCTTAAAGTCAAACTGACCAGCAACATAAACATTTGAGTCGATTTAGGCCACTCAGGCAGTCATAATAGCATGACCGAAGACGCTCACTGAAGTGTACTTCTAGAACTGCTTGGGAAAGTGGCAAGAACAGTTCGATGAGTGTATTTGAAGTGGTGTAGAGTATTTCAGAAGGGTTAATGGCAGTGTCTCTTTTACTGTAATGAATGTTTAAGTATTTAATATCACTATGTTTCAATCACATGTCATACATTCACAACATTGTATAGACATCATTAACATCTAACCCTAAACATTGTCACCACCCCTGCACCATGAAGAACCCTGTACTCCATATTCAAGAATCCCGTAGTACTCCCCCCATCCCAGGTCCAGGTAATGATGAATCTATTTTCCGACCCTATTAATCATCTTATTTTAAAGGGGAAACTCGAATTAGGGACGTGGCACGACTTGGTGTGTCACATAGCCAGTAGCTGCGCCTCAGAGCTGGGTGTGAACTCCAGCGTGGTTTCCTCTCTAGAGCATCATTATGCATTGCTTCATGTGCAGATCAACAGAAACCTGCTTCTCCCCCTTTTATAGGGACATTCAGGACAATAATGTGCATTCCGATTACATCTCCTTGAGCAGGAGATGGAGGAATGGCTCTCCATTCTCTTAAATGTGCTTTGAAAGTAGCTGACCCTGGCGGAGTTTGTCCTAAGCACTGCTCTAAATACACTGCAGACATTACTCTATGTCATGCTAACGACATCTATGAGGGAGGAGTTAATGTGCCACTTTTCAGGCAAAGAAATTTGGGGTACAATGAATTTAAGTGATTCATTCACGGGCGCACAGCTGATATATTAATAATTCATGTATGCTAATAGGATTTCATTCTAGAAATAAGAAAGGTCGGAAGTAACACAGATTCAGGGACTATGTAAATCAAGTTAGTATTATACACCATAGTATTTCTTTTAAGAATCATTGAAAATGTGTGCCAATTGTCTTAATGCATTAAGTGTTTAAATGATTAATTATGAATTTCTGAAAAGAGAATGTAGTATGAAGCATTTCTTAAACATTTAAACAAAGGAGCTTTTAAAACCAAATCACTGAGTTATAATTCATGTGCAGGAAATAAATCTACTTAAGAGAAAGTTCAATAAGTTATGAGTCTCCACTATAAGCAAAGTAAAGAACCATTCTGTCACCTTCTCTACTGGAAGTGTCCCCACCTCTCACCTCAGGCGACTGCTTTCCATCACTGTAGGTTAGATGCATCTTTTCTAGAGTTTCATCTGTTGACTCATACAGTATATACTCTGTGAGTCTGTCTTCTTACACTCAGGGTAAAGTCTTTGAGATGTATCCGTGTTGCTTCATATTATATCAGTAGTCTGTTTTTATTGTTGAGTGATATTTCATTGTGTGGATCATATTTATTCATGTTTTTCACTTCAGAAACCATTGACATGGATCCCTGCTAATGGCAGAGTTTTAGACTCTTGTAGATTCTTTGAAAGTGGTAGAAGCCAAAGATCTGGTATAGCCAGCAATTCTCTTGGTCATAAGGTGGCTATGAGATGGAAGGGGGGAGACAGCTGTGCAGAACCTTTATTATATTAGACATTTTGTTGCATATTTAACATTCTTCATCTAAGGACCACAGTCACAGTATTTTGGGGAGTGGATAGTTGTGCATGTGCATGTGCATGTATTCATGTGTACATGTGTATATGTGCTATATTAAAAACAACAGAGAAGTAGAAGAAATCTTAATCTGTCTTTAGAAGGATCAAGCAGGCGTTTGTGACAAAATGTTCACCTCACTTCCGTCTGTAGATTGATGGCAACTGCTTTGTTAAATGCAATTATTAATATGAAGGATTAGATGTTGGGTGTGATTTCTGCTGACCTGGTAATTGTACAGAATTTACAGGCAATAAAATGCTGCTATGTTGCACTAAATCCGTGTCTTGTTTCTACAATTATCTTTGTAACCGGTCTCAGTCACTAGTGCAGAGATCTCCTCTTCCCTATTACAGCACTAATCAATTAGGGGTTCCATAAGTGCCTTTGTTCAGATTCATTTTCTTCTTTCAGTTAATGAACAGCCATCTGCAGCTGCTCCCGGATCTTAACGCATCTGCATGGATTTGCCATTGTTACACGCAGCATTCTATAAATATTTCTATGCTGACAAGCTGACTGCAGATGGGGGGGCATTTTTATTATTATTATCCCTGATTAAGAGAGAGACCAGATTGACAACACAAGGCTCTGAGGTCCCTTCTCTTCTGTAAATTGTCTGTTCACATAATTATATTTCTGGTAACAATATTACATTATGCATTACAATCATCATTGTGAGTATTTGTTATCTGCTGAGTACCACTTCTGAATTCTGTGTTGTATAAGACATGGCAAGAGGAAAGACAGAGTTCCAAAACTTGGAAATATTAAATGTTATTATTGCAAGAAATCTTATCAATCTGACAGAGCTGAGCTCTTAAAGTAGGTATGGTGCCTTGTGCCACATTTACATGCTATGGATTATACAACGGTTTTTACCATGAATATGTCAACCCTCTACTTACACAGCAAGATTTGTCTAAAGTTCCTATGTTAAAGCAACACATTAAAAAGAAAACAGACCAAAAAGAGGAGACGCAGAGAAGATGAAGAGCCATTTAAATTCAGAATATGAATGTCTTTTTAATGAGACATCCTGACAGATGACAAGTTCACAATTAGTGGAAAGAACTTTCATTATCAACAACTTGGGCCACTTCTACTGTACAAAGTGAGGGAGAAAACTATGGTCCATTTTGTTGGAATAAAAATCCATTTATTAGGTGCCTAATACACGCAACTAATCATATTAGGTGATGAGAATACTGTTGTGAACAAGATCAACATAGTTCCTACCTGTGGCAAAGTTGTGCTCTCGTGGATATTGAATTAATTGTGATTAAGTTGGAGATGTACAGCGTGCTGTAGAGCATGTAATAAGGAGACCCAAGGGGGAGAAAGGCATTTTCTGTGTTAGTCACCTTGCCGCTGCAGTTACAAAAATATCTGAAAAAATCAATTTAAAGGAAGAAAGATTTACTTTGACCCAGAGTTTCAGAGATTTTAGTCCTAAGTAACTTGGCTTCTTGTTTTGTGTATGTGGTGAATAAGAACATCATGGCAGAGATTATTTGGTAGAATAAAGCAGCTCAACTCATGGCAGACAGGAGAGAGGAGAGTTAGAGAGACAGAGACACAGAGACAGAGACAGAGAGATCAAAGGGTAAAGAGCCAGGAACATGATATGTCCTTCCAGCGCATGCTCATCAATGACCCGCTTCCCCCTAGGAAACACCTCCTACAGTTTCCAGAGCCTCCCCATAGTCTGTTCAATGAATCAATCCACTGATGAGGTCAGGGGTCATGATCCAATCACCTCCGAACATTGAGAACCAAGCCTTCAATATGTGAGCCTTTTGGGGGATATTTTAGTTCAAAGTACAACAGCATTTAGGTAGTTTGCTCACAGTATATGGATGGTGCCCCCTGCCAATAAGTCCTCATCCCAATCACTGCAGCCTGCATATGTAACCTGATTTGGAAAAAAGAATCTTTCCATCGTCATTAAGTTAACCCTGAGATAAGGGTATCAGTCTGGATTACTAGGTGACCTCTAAATTCAATGACAAGTGTCCTTGTAAGACAAAGACGAAGGGCTCTTTGAGACAGACCAAAAGGAAGAGATGCAGAGACGATGAAGAGCCAAACTTGAATGTAGAGATCGGAGTGATGTGGCCACAAGTCAAGGAGTGCTGATAGCCAGTAGAAAATGGAGCAGTCAGTAAATGGATTCTCTTCTACCAAGAACTTTTAGAGGGTGTGTGGCCTGGCTGACACCTTGATTTTAGACTTTGTCTTTCAAATGCTGAGAGAATAAATTTCTGTTATATTAATCTGTCCAATTTTTGATACTTTTTATAGCAGCTCTTAGGGCACAAAGGAATTATTTCTTCTCCAATTGCCAGAAGGCAATTTGCAGGTGAAAAATTAAAATAGATGATCCGTTGAATGTTCTAAACTTTATTAAACATGAAATTACACTTCCAAGTATACAGACCAGTGGAAGAAGAGTCCTAAAAGAGGGAAACTTCTTAGAAGGGTGTCTCTGGTTTAGTATTGTTCACAGGAAAGAAATTTATCGTATATATGGATTTACAAGTCTTGGATCACCAGAAAATGTACACTTCCCTGAGAGTGTAATCTGAAGCAGTTCGTATATTAAATATAAACCTCATATGTGGACCACAGCTAATATTCTGGGTCCAAGGCTACATATATGATGTTTGAAGGAAGGAAAGCTCTGGGATACACAAGGTATCTCTGACCTCTGTCAGACTTGTCTGTGCCATTGGATTGCTTGCATTCCAGAAATTATCAGTAAATCTTGATAATAGGTAAAATCCTTGATTTATGTGAGACTCATTTAGCCATCTGAAATTGAATAAACTGGAGACAAGGGCATTCTGAGAGTCTTCTCTGAAGAAATTATGTGTGTGCTGAGATCTGGTGTAACTGCTAGTTTGTGTGGTAGGCAAAATTATAAAACGACCCCCCCCCAATATTTTCTCACCTTGTTATGTACAACCTGAAAATATCACCCTCCATTTGTGTATGAGCAAGACCTGTGACTATGATGAGCGTTTCTTCTTCAATCGGGTTATGTTATATGGCAAAAGTGATGTAATAATTACCACTAGGATCATGCTACATTTTGAAAGATTTCATCTGTGTAAAGAAAGACTTTCCTACTGACCTTGAGAAAAATAAGCTTCACTGTTATGCGAAGACCGTGAAAGGGCCACATGGCGAAGATCGGAGGATGGTCCTGAGAGCCAGCAACTAGCTAGAAAACAGCCAAGAGCCAGCAAGAAAATAGGAATCTCAGTTATACAGTTCTACCTCATGAGTTTAGAAGGAGATTCTTCTGCATCGTTCAGATCAGAATGAATTCCATGACAACTTGACTGCCACTTGCTAAGACCCTGAGAAGAGCACCCAGCTGGGTTGTCCTTGGAGTCCTGACCCACAGACATGGTGCGATTAATAAATGTGTTATTCTATGTTGCTAATAGAATATGTAGTAATTTGTTACATAGAAATAGGAGAAAACCATAGACTCACTGAAAAAGTGTACTGTTGGGTAGTGTTCTGGCTAAAATTTCTTTGAATATAAGAACCTTCCTGTAAGAAAGGAAGCCGCGATACAGGAAGGTGAGAAAGTCTGCAATGAGGAGAAAAGGTAGGCACAGATTGTCCAGGATTCAGTTTAAGGATTTCGTACGGTATTAGTGTGCAGTATACTCAACCATTTGAAGGTTTTAAAGCAGGGGAATGATGTAATCAAATTGAGGTTTCTTTTACAAGATTATTTTGTTAGTGTGCCATTTGTGCTGTAACAAACTAATTTAAGTAGTGGTTTAAAGCAACGCCAACTAATTGTGTTACATTTCATTGCTTTTTAATGCCTGACATGGCTCACAGTGAGCTAATATCCTGGGAATGTCAGAGTCATGTTACTTCCGGACATTCCAGGTGAGAAGCTATTTGCTGGCCTTGTGAAGCTTCAGAGGCCACCCAAATGCCTTGGTTCATGTCACCTTTCCTCTATCCTCAAAGTCAACAAGGCTGTGTCCCTTCTATAATTTCATTTCCTTCTGACCACACCCAGAAAAGGTTATCAAGTTTTCGAACTCATGATTAGATTGGGTCCATCCACATAATTCAGTATGATCTCCCATCTAAAGTTCCTTCATGTAATTACATCCACAAGCCCTCTTTTTCACGTAACATATGTTCTCAAGTTTCAAGGATTAGAATACAGACTTCTTGGGGACTCATTATTTTGCCTACTGTAATCCCTGACTGCCCATGGGGAATGGAATAGAGACAAGAGCAGCTGAGGGAGACAGAGTAGGAGTCTGTTCAAGAGTCCAGGAGTTATCAGAGCTCAAGCCATAATAAGGCAGGAATAGAGACAATTGGTCAAATTTGTAAGATACTTAGCTTGCATTCACAGGACTTGATGGGATACAGGAGCAGGAAGAAAGAAATAGAAAGTGACTCCAGATTTTGGTTTCAGGATCTGTGTAGATGGTGGCCACATTTGCTGAACTAGAAGCTGCTAGAGATGGAGGGGGACTTACGGTTTATGATCCGTGTCTTGTATACAAGATAGCTTCCTCTTGTGCTATCAGAGTTAATCTCCTTTCACTACCCGTCTCTCAGCCCCAGGAGAACAGCCTTTAAGCCTTACATGAATAGGTTTCTCTTGTTTGCAGTTTGGTTCAGCAAATAAGGTAGAAGAAAGAGATCAAAGGAAAAGAGGAATGTGAGAAGTAGATACAGTAAGTCCCTGATTTAGGAACAAATTCCCTTCTGGGAGAACGTTCATACATCAGGTTCATGCACAAGTCAGACAGAATCTTACACACCTCTGACACAAATATACAATGTAAATCATTCAAAAAAAAACCCAAATACATACACAAAAATACAGCAGGTCCCCAACTGTACTGGCCTACTGCACATACTGCACTGTACAGTAAGCACACAGCAGCACAAATGTGACAATGTCCAGCAGATACGAGAGCTGCTTCCACAATCTGTTCCCATCTACAGATTTTTGTAATGGGAGGTCCATTCATGTCTGTGAAATCTGCAACTCGAATGCTTTAAGTCAGGGCCTTACTGTATTTATTCCAAAGCATCTCTTCCCACAGGGATATCTTGGGTTGGCTTTGTCTCCCTATCTATCAGACGGCCCTCTCCAAATTACTGTCTCTATTATTCTCTTCCTAGTCCCCCTCTCCCTCCTCATCACCACTTTCTTCTCTTGCCTTTCAGACCCAGGACCGCTAATAGCTTGCTGTTGTTATTAAGCACCAAACCTAGTTGCTTTTTTCACCTTGTCCACAACTTTGTGAATAGATTTTTCATTAAAATTTCTTCAGTTTCCTGACAGAAGACTAAATGAAAAATATTCAGTATAAAACATATTGGTTTCAAGGTGAATGTCAGACAGCCTAGTGGAAATTTGGATGATCTAAGGATGATAAGCAAAGTGTGAATGAGGGATATGAAAGTGGACGTCACCAGCACAGTGATAAAAACTGGAAATTTCCCAAATGGTCAGATCATGTAAGAGGGAAGCAGAGATTTAAAAGAAAGGAAACAATGCTGGGGTAGAGCAAAGAGGAGTCCTAGTGTTTAAATTTCGAGGTTGAAAGCAAAGCAGAACAAGCAGAATTAGGGAGAAAGGTAAAAGAGAAACCCAGAACAAAAGGATGACATGAAAAGAACAAAAGGGATTTAAAATAAAAAAGAGATTGACTAGATCAAATGTTGCTGGGATGTAATTCCTGGAGGACACTGAAAAGTGATCATGGAATTGTACGATACAGATTATGCACTTTAGATGTTTGCGTTAACAATTTACTTGTAGGTAATAATTTGTTAAGTGAAAATGTCATCTAAATTATAACACAGTTTTTCATCTAGCTGGAAAATTAAGTCCAAAACATACACCAATTTAAATGCAGTAGTAAAATAAACCAATAATACAGAACTCTGTAAAAATTTTAAGGAAAGAAAATATCAGCTATCCATTTGGTTACATTTATGTGTCAGATATTCCACTATGTATAACACATGTATTATCTTGTAATCTTTGCAAAAATATTAGATAGTAGGTACTATTATTAAATCCATGATCATTCTTAGCAGAAGAGGAATTTGAGACTTGAAGGCAACAAGAAATTTTCTAAGACCTATGTTTACTAAATGAATGAACTAAGATTCAAATGTTTTTGACAACAAAACTCAGGCTTTTAAACTGTATCTAAAGGACAATTTAGCTAAAACAATTTTTCACCCTACCAAGAATAATTAGTACATAGCCTCTAGATTCCATAAATTCTTCAAGATTTTAAGAAGTATGCTTGGATTCACAGGTATTTGTAGAACACCAAAGTCTCAGGCACCTTTTATTCACTTTCCCCTAAACAATGTATTTTAAGAACTATAATACAATACCAAACCAGGAAATTGACACCATGTGCATAATGTGACATTGTATGTTGAGTGTGTGTGCATAATTCTGTCACTTTATCACATGTGTAGATTGTGCAACCATCTCAACAATCAAAGCTAGTCCAACATTACAAAGATTTCCTTCATATCACTCCCTTATAGTTACATCCACCCTCCACTCTCCCACCATTTCTAAACTCTAGCAACCACTAATTTGTTATCATCTCTATACTTCTGTCATTTTGAAAATGTGATATAAACAGAATCAAGCAGTATACGACCTTTTGGTATCGACCTTTTTCATTGAATACAGTGTTCCCGAGAGCCATCCATGTTGTCACATGTATTAGCAGTCTATCCTTTTTTATTGCTGAGTAGTATTCCAGGTTATAGACATACTATACTTCGTTTAATCACTTACTAACTCAAGGGAATTGGGTCATTTTGAGTTTGGAACTATTACAAGGGGAGCAGCTCTGAACAGTTGTGTATTCTTGTGGATGTAAGTTTTTGTTTTTCTAACATAAATTTCCAGAAGGGCAATTGCTGAGTTGTATAATAAATATATATTTGTAAGAAACTGCCAAACCATTTCCCAGAGTGACGATAGATTATGACATTCCCATCAGCAATGTATGTGAAATGCAGTTTTTCAGCTTCAGCAGCAGCATCTGGAATTCTAGGGTTTTTAAAAAAATTTTATTATGCAAATAAGTGTAAGTGATACCTCATTATGGACTTAATTTGAATTTTCCTAACAGCTGGTGATGTTGAATGTCTTTGCATGTGCTTTTTTGCCATGTCATCTGTATTTTTTGTGAAAGATTTCTTCATTTCTTGTGTCCATTTGTTAATTGAATTGTTTGGTTCTTGCCACTGTTCAGTTTTGAGGGTGCTTTAGATACAATAAAGATGAGTTCTTTGTCAGATATATTTGTCACAAATATTTCTCTCAGTCTGAAGCTTATCTTTTCTTGTCTTCACAGAGTCTTTCGCTCAGCAAAGGTTTTTAATTATTTATGTGTATGTACATGTTTTGCATGTATTATATGTGCACATGTTATTTTCATGTATAATATAAATTATCCATAAACTGTAGAGACATCAACTTGCAGGCTTTCATGAGGATGTCATTGTCTGGGTCTGATGTTCTGCTGTTTACAATTGTGTCTTGGTGATAGTACGTGAGATAGTAAATGTCATAGCTTATTCCACATCAGGCACTTTAGAAAGATAGTCATCCAAAACCTGGAGAAGCGTGTGGGAAAGCTGCTATTACTCATGTAAACTGTACTTTAAGATGGCCTCTAGTTTAGAAGATTTCAGAATACTTTCATTCGAAATAGTAACTGTTTCACAAACAGCACCAGAAAGATTTCAGAGTCCGAGATTAAGAACATTGGAAGGTGGTATTCGAAGAGATAGAAATTATACACTACAGTTGAGGGCAATTTCTTAGAGACCAACATTAGTAAGAAATATCTGGGCTGCATTTCATAGTTGCTTAAACTAAATACATACATTGGAATCTAAAACGCAAACTTTGAGGGACTGTGTTTATAATGTGTATGTGAAACAATCTTTAAAAAGGGTAACTCTGTGGGATAATTAGGTTTGTGCCAGAATTAAAGTGAAAATGGAGACGCAATTTTCTAACTTTTACATTTTTCTGGGTTTTGCTTGTTTTTCTTAATTGATTTAAATTTCATTAGGAGTATTAGCATAAAACAAGAAGATGCATATTTTTTCTTCTAAGTATCAGATTCAGTGTTATTAATTCCCCGTTTCAACTGATATGTGAATCATATATTGTAACGGTATATGGTATTGCTTTCATTATGCTCTTGCTAGAGAAACAGGTAATTTAAGTCTTTGTATGTTGAATTTCTTCATTTCTATTAGCTGAAGGGAAGTAGTTTGCCTTGGTCTTTTTATTTTCTGATAGTCACAAAGAAAAATTCCGCCTATGACAAAATAATCTAATTTATTAAATCAGCTTGTCTGTACAAGGTTAGTGTTTTTAGAAATATTTTATTAATATAAATCTAAAGATATGGTTTCATTTTAAATTTAATAAAAAGTCCTAAAGTATCCAAAGCTTTTTTCCCCAGAAAATACTTTCTTTAAAATAAGAGATGATTGTTTCAACTATAAAGAAGATGTCCTTTTGAAATTCATGAATTCTGGCTTATAGAACAGTCTTATACTGCTTCCTCCAGCCCCCATGAGCTGCCAGTTTTGGGAAAAGAAACTTCCGGTGGTGATGAGTTGGTGGACCATCCGAGACCACCTTTTTATCAAGGTAGAAATCGGCAATTAGATAAGAGGCTGGTGGATGAACCTCACCACTTGGGTCTGTCTAGCTGTGGCTTAGTGTACATTCCATTCTTTCAATTAAGTTCCTAAAAGATTCTTGAGGAAATAAGGGGAAAAGGGCGAATCACCTAGAAAATCAGAACATACAATACAGAGCAAGAAGCGCAGTAACAGAAATGTTTTCCAGATACGTCTTTCTACCATTGATACAACAATGTATCACAGAATGGGTAGACTGAGGAATGACACAAAAATATCCTCTCGGCCCAATAATATAATTATTTATTCTGCGATTGTGCTGCTGGGAATATATTTTATAAATTAAATACTTATAATAAAACATTAATGTAATTTATACCAATAATGTCTATTCAGTGTCTCTCTCTCTCTCTCCCCCTCTCTCTCTCTCTCTTTTTTTTATGGCAGAGAGAGTGAAGTTAGTGGCAGTTTGCCATGGTTATGTGATATCCTAGCAAGACAATTCTTCATGTTAGATCACAAACATATGGTCGGGTAATGGTTTTATATTATATTCCTTTAGTGCGTTATTCCCATTTTTAGGGGACCTCTTCTAGACAAGAGCAATATGTTTTCTTGTCAAGCTATCACGTCGACTATTAACACATGTCTTTACTTTTAGAGTTCACAATGGTTAAGAAGTTAAAATTTAACCTCATGTTTCTTGTGACCTAAATTTTGATTATGCAGTAAAATTGATCACTAGAGCTCATCTGTATTGAAGTTACTCTGTTTTATTTTCAGTTAAGGAATTCTCTTTGTTTTCAATAGTAAATGTTCCTCAAGTTACAACTTTTTAAAATTAGAATGTTATAAAATATGGCAAACAGAACAGTAAAATGACTTGAAATTTAAGGTCACAAACTAGCCCCTCATAAGCCAAATCTGGCTTACAGATGTGTTTTTGTCTAGCTTACACAGTATTTAAACGTTTTCCAAATTCATTTCCAACATTTAAAATTTAGGATATTTAAAGTAGAAATCTAGATCTTTGGATTTTTCTTTGAAAAAAATCACAGGCAGCCCTGACCCATATTTTCATGTGACGATACCTGGTAGGTGCAGAGTCTCAGTCTCTCTCTCTCTCTGATTTACTTCCCTTCTACCCAACATACTTTTTCCTTGCTCACATGGGGTGTCCCATAGCTGTCTATGTCTAAGTTGGAGACTCTTCTCTCAACTATGTTACATGGATACTTTGAAAAGAATCGATGACGTGTGGCTTGAGAGATAAATAATCATGGAAATAAGCAGCTACGAGCAAATATCTGAAGGACTGATCCTTTGGTGCAGTGATTGTATGATCAAAATACCATCATCTCAGAGGGAAAAAAAACATCCAGCAGAAGACAAATATTGCTTCCATGAAGCAACAGCGACTTGAATGGTGAGCCAGTCACAAAAGTGAGGGACTGTAAGATACAACAAGGCCTCCATCACCGGAAGGGGGCCGCTGAGTGAGGCAGAGTGACGCAGCCAAGGGAAGGATGGCAGGTGAACTGACCACTGATCTTCAAGTCCCTCCAGCTCCACGCACCTGTACAGTTGCCTTATGCTTATCATTCTCTTTGGAGCTGTAAAGTGAAGCATCTGCTAACTAGAAATCCAGACTGAATTTAAAAACATCGTGTGAATGCACAGGTCTAGGACTGACATATTTTTGGACTCCCTGGAAAAAGAATTTAGCAAATACCAACATTATCCTTTTGAATCACAGACAACCTCCTAATTAGATTTGTTTTAGCGTGTTACTCTCTTGTCGTAGGGCATTTGGTTTCCTTTCTAATAACACACGGCAGTCAGATGTATACTTTTTCTCCTGGGAAAAACATTGATTATTTTAAAAACAGTAACATCAGCACAGCACGACTGTCAAAAAAAAGAGCAGTGGTTTTAAAAATCAGTTTGAAGCTTTTATTTGCTAAAGGGAATATATATATATATGTACATATACATACATATGTATGTATATGTATATTTATATATTCCTGAAGTATTTACAAACCACTGGAAAAATCACAATAATTGTTTTGTAAAGTAACAATAATCTAGAAAGCATAAAATTGGAGTAGGCGATTAAAATTTTACCTTTTTACATAGAACAAGGATTAGCAAGCTAAAAGTCTGCAGGCCAAATCCAGCTCATCTCCTGTTTTTGTAAACAAAGTTTTCTTGGAACACAGATACTGTCATTTAGTTCCACATTACTCGTGGCCGTTTTCTCACTGCAACAGCAGATTTGAGTAGTTCCAACACGAACTATCTGGCCCCCAGACCTAAAAGATGTACTGTTTGACTCTTAACAAAAAACATTTACTGACCTTTGACTTACACTAGCTGACTTAAGATGTTTATATCACTGGTTTTTTAAAGTAAAACAAAAAGTCAAGTGAAGTCTCTATGTTGATATTGATGTAGAAGAAAATACCAGTTTCCCATCTTGACACTTTCATTTTCTGACTGCTATGTCTCTGTTTTCACTTTGCAGTGACTGAGACACTAAACTCAACATCTTCTTATTTTTCACACAAAGAATTCGCTCACACAGCAGTATCAGTAAGCTATCTAGACGTCACTAAGGTGTTTGGGAGATAGTGGGAAGTGGAAGACAGGTAGCACACTTTCCATGGTAAACAGTTTTAAAATCTCTTTTAAAACTTCCCCTAGAGTTCTTTTTGCCTGAAAGATATTAACAACTAGGTGAAAGAAACTTCTCCCCGTTCCCCTCCCCTCTGGAAGAAAAAGAAGCAGCAAGATATATCATGGACAGGTACAAATACCCTATAATGAATGTTATCACTATGTGTATCTAAAATGTACCATTAGAATAAAATTTTTAAAAAATAAAGAAACTTCTTTACCAACTTTGAATATTCTCAAAGTGAGAGGAAACAAAATAAAAGGTTATTTATTGATTTAGGTGTTGCAATCAAAACTCCAGTAAATGTTTAAATAAAAAATTATTACAGTGCTAGATGCATCCCTACCAATCTTCCTCAAATGCTCCAACCTCCTTTAGAACACACTTATTCCATCATTCCGGCCACATTCTGAAGTGGTTCTAGAAGCCATTTCTCAGGAGTATCTTTAGTTGCTCTGTGAAGCCTGCCTCAATGTCCTGAATGAACTGAAGACTTTTACTTTTCATGGTCTTTTTCCTTTGGGGCAGAGCCAGAAATTGCACAGGGCCAGGTCTGGTACATGATAGATCTTGACACATCATAATGCTCTTATTTGACAGAAATTGTGGTAAACATTTTGAGTCAATTCAGGACAACAACGCAACCACAAAAAATACTCATGAAAGAGGACTCCCAGAAATGTTTCAGAAAGTGGCAAGACATATGGGATGTGTGAGTTTAAAGTGAGGGGGAGTATTTTGAGAGTGATTAATGACAATGTAATAATTAAAATGTAATACATTTCTAAAGTTTTAAACATTCACTGTAGTTTGTGATCGCACCTTGTATGTATTGATCTTACTAAAATTGTCTTCATTTTATTTTCCTGCTTCTTCCGTAGTGGAGGACCAAAATCACAGTTAAGAATTGGTGTGTAATATCCAGTCACAATGTGGAGATTCTTGGTCCAAAGGAATGACCTGGTTTGTTAATGTCATATCTCCTAGTTTCCTCAATAATGTATTTCATACACATTCTAGAAAAGTAATGATATTACTTCTGCTACTGAGATTTGCAACTCTAACAGTTATCATAAAAAATTACATTCTGGATGATGGAAGGAGAATATACTGTTACTAAATATAATTTGTATATGAAGTAATGTGAGTAGCTTTTGCTCAAAATTTGAATATACTGAGTATTTCTGTTGCCAGTCGTATGTCAAAATAATATCAAAAAAAAAAAAAAGCTTCCTGCTCCAACACTCAGAAATGGTGGATAAGATGCATTTTTTTAAAGGCAAAGCTGAGCTCATAACTGAGGAGATCTGTAAGGGCCAAAAGCTGGCAGGAGCCCCAAGAGTTTTCCTCTCTTACCTTGTGCAGGGCAAACAGCTTCCTGGATGCCCTCCAGGGAATGGCAAATTCTCGTCTCTCTCATGCAGGGCACTTTGCCTCTGATGTGATCTTTCCATCCTACTTCCTTTCATATTATCCTCAGAAAGACACGTTAGGCCACGAAAAGAGCCCCTTCTTCTCCAGAAGGTAGTTACGTGTCTTTTATTAAACTTGTCACTTTGCCAGTCCCTAATACTATCCCAGGAAGTGTTTTCAAAGCTTTTATACAAACAAATGCAGTGTTTACTCCAAGAAGAAATCCTGTTGCATGGACTTTTCCCCATTTTTACCAGAGTTGGAAATGAGATCACCTAGATAGGTAGAGTTGGAATGGGTCTTGTGGGAAGCAAAATGAATATCACATGGCCTTTTCTTTCCCCTGAGTAGGGGAAAGCAGGCTAGTTCCCAGCTAGTCACCACATACCCAGCAGTTCAGCAGCCACCACTTACATCAGTGCCAAAACCTCTCCTTACTCCTTCCAGACACTCGCTGAGAACTGTCATCAATGATGACTTTATGGTCCTGTGTCCACCAATGGGCAATGCAAAGCCAGAATCGGTGAGGGTAAAGGAAGAATGCAGGAAGCTTTGAGAACATATCATAAACACAAAAAGCCATCAGTGTCAAGACAGGCTGTTCCAGAGTCCAAATGAAACATGAAATACCTCGAAGTACCAATGGCGAAATTGGGAAAATCAAAGAGTTGTGTTAAAATATTGAAAGTTTCCAAGACTAAACTTTGTTCACTCTGAATCATCTTTCAGATTTCAACTGAAAGATGACTTGCTTAAGAGTTTCCCAACTTCCTCCAAATCAGTCAGACCTTCCTATCATGCACTCTCATAATTATTGAATTTGTTTTCTTTGCGCCACTTGTGAAGATAATTAGTTAATTATATGATTCACTAACACATAGCTCCTAAATATTCATTCCATGAAAGAAGAGACCTTTCTCATCTTATGTGCTGGTCTATTTTTGGTGCCAAGCATGTGGCAGGCATATACTCGGTTTTGTTAAATGAAAGAACTATAAAATTATTGCAATTTAAAAAGTTACAGCTTTTGTAATATTACATCTGTTTGCAATGCACTTTTTAGCAGTGTTTTCCAAACTCTTAAAAACTACTACTCAGTAAAAGCACATTGTGCTTTCTGACCTCGTTCATACACATTAAATTAAAAAAAAATTGCTCTAAACAATACTGAAAATTAGCACATAAAATTCATTCCAAAATTATTGAATTAATTTGTTTAAAATTTCAAAAGTCCTATTCATGACTCTATATTGATTCCACAATCTACTTATGATTTATAATCTACAGTTTGAAAAATCCTACCCGAGGGCACTTCATAATCATGGACATAATACTAAATGTGTTTAAATTTTGCTATTCATCTGTGTATTTCAGGAAATTTAGACAAAATATTCTTTCTAGACACACGAAAAGTATTTCTCAAAGGCTCCAAAGCTTCTAAAATTAACATTCAGTTGACAATGGTCCCCTGTGGGCATGTCCAAGCAGAGGGCACTGTGGGAAAGAGGGCCTAATAGGTCAAAGTTCACTTGGTCCTGAGAGAATAATTCACTTGCAGGAAGCGTAATTGTCTGACATTCTGACTGCACATTCATAATTAGATGTGGATTTCTTGCCCAGTTTTACTTTACATTAGACTAACATATGCTCTACTACAGATGGAAGTCCCAGGTTATTTAGCATCAGGGGCCCAGGGTCTTGTGAATCCAAATTAAACTTGGGTGTGCATATAAACCATGCAGATTAGGCTGTGGTCACATGTTCAGCACTGCCAAAAAATCAGGCAGCAATCTAGAATGCATCAAGTGTTGTTTCCTCTTGTTGGGGACGTTTTTATTAGTCTTGGAAATTGAGAGGTTTTAAAAGTAAACACTGAATTCTAATTACCATGACCAGATGCATTTTCTTGGCCACTGGACAAGCTGGGGTGATGCGACATGCTGGTCTCATGCTCGTTGGTGTCAGGATACTATGGGTAAACTCAGTGGACTGACAAGAATTGTTGTGGGCTCCATAACTGGAGAAAATTTTTACAGGTGAATAATTGAAGTTGCATTCGTCTGTGGATGAAGAAAGGTCCTTGTTCTTTCTCTTTTGTTTCAGTGACATACAGGTCGCCTAGTACCTGTCTGTCTGGAAGTAATCCCAAGCCTTATTTGAAAGAGCCCATGTTTTCATAACTTCACAGAGACAAGCACCCAGCTTGCAGGGTGATAGGACACTTCTGTCCTGCAGTGTACTGCTTTCCTACTGCTTTTCTAAAAGTCATCATATTTTAAATTTGGAAGAGTAAACTTTTATTAAAAGAAAACCTTGACGACAAACAAATGAGGCTTATCTCAGACATACAAGGCTGGTTGAACTTTCAAAAGTCCATTAGTGGGGGCTGGGGATTTAGCTCAATGGTTAGAGTGCTTGCCTGTCAAGCACAAGGCCCTGAGTTTGATCCCCAGAACCTCCCCCCAGAAAAGTCAATTAGTATATTCCATCACATCAACAGGTTAAGGAAGAAAATCATATAATTGTATCAATAAATGCAGAAAAAATTTTAACAAAGACCAGTGCCCTGTTTCTAATAAAAATCTCTGTAAACAAGAAGCAGGTAAGATCCTATCATCTTTATAAAAAATACCAAAAAATACTTACCAAAAGCCTTCAGCTAACAGCATATCTTCTGATGAGAAACTAAAGACTTTTCACTAATATCAGGAACAATGCTGGGGTGTCTTCTCTTGTCACTACTTTTCAACATCATACTGGATGTTCTAGTTAATGTAAAAGACAAGAAAAAGGAATTAAAAGTATACTACCTAGAAAAGGAAGAAATAAAACTGTCTGTTCATAGAAGATATGATTAGTTATGTAGAAAACCCTCAAAAGTAAAAAAAATTAAAAACCTCTGGAAATTAATAAATGATTATATTAAACCTGAAGGATACAAAGTAAATATACAATATTCCTATATGCTAGAAGAGAACGTGATTTGAAATTAAAACACAGTGTCATTTATAAGCATATACAAAAAATACTTCGGTATAAACTCAAGAATATGCAAGATCTATATGGAGAAGACTAAATCTTTGATGAACGAAATAAATACATATGTATTCTATGTTCATGGATAAAAGTACTCAATACTGTCAAGATACTAGCTCTTCCCTGTTGATCTAGAGGTTCAATGTGATTCAATAACAATCAGAGCCTGTTAATTTGTAATGATCAAAACTGATTCCAGAGTTCATATGGAGAGGCAAAAGACCCCAAATAGCCACCAATATTACATTACAGAAAAGAACAAAGCTGGATACTGATGCCACCTGACTTTAAGACTTACTACAAAGCCACTTTAATCAAGACAGTATGGATTGGAAGAAAAAGGACAAATAGATCAATGGAATAGAACAAAAAGTCCCAAAATAGAATTACATAAATATAGTTAACTGATCTTTGGAGAAGAAAAAGCAAAAACAATGCAATGGAGAAAAGACATTGTTTTCAGCAAAGGATGTTGGACAACTATAAATCTTCATGCTGGAAAAAAAAAAGAAAAATATACACACAGATATTACACCCTCTATAAGCATTAGCTCCAAATGGATAAATCACAGACCTACATATAAAATACAAAGATATAAAACTCTTAAAAGATACAGAGAAGAAAGTGTTGATGACATTGGCTCAGCAATGTATCACTAGATGTGACATCAAAGATATGACGCATTAAAAAATAACTGATATAGTCATATAGGAATTCTATAAAATTAAAACTTTTTGTTCTGCAAAAAATATCAAAATAACAATAAAGCAAGACACCAATTGGGAGAAAATATTTGAAAAAGGCATATTGGATGAAGAACTGTTATCCAAAATACATAAAGAACTCTCAGAACTCAACAATGAGAAGAATAACAACCAAAGATCTTAACAGACATCTCAGAAGTATAAAATGAATACATGAAAGCTGATGAAATTATGTTCAACATTACACGTCATCAGGGAAACACACATTAAAACAATGAGCTATCACTACAGAGATATTAGAATGGATAAAATCCAGAACACTGACAACACCAAATATGAGCAAGAGAGTGGAGCAAAAGGAAGTCTCACAGCCAATTTGAAAAATGGCACAGTGGATCATTACAAAACTAATCATACTTTTACTGTACATCTTGGAATACACATTCTTCGGTATTTCCCCCAAAGAATTGAAAACATGTATCTACACAAAAACCCTACACAGATGTTTCTAGCAACTTTATTCATAATTGCCCAAACTTAGAAGCAACCAAGATGTCCTTCAGTAGGTGAATGGATAGACTGTGTTACATCCAAACAATGGAACATTACTTATTACTAAAAAGAAATTAACTACTGAATCATGAGAAAACTTTAAAAAGCTCATTACTAAGTGAAAGCAGGCATTCTGAAAATGCTATACATCCTGTATGAATCCAACTATACGATGTTCTGGAAGGTCAAAACTACAGAATAAGAATTAAAAAAAAATCAGTGGTTGCTAGGGATTTGGAATGGGGAGAGACGATTGTAGGGTATTGAGGCTATTCTACATGATACTGCAGTGGTAGATACACATAATTATTTATTTGCCCAAGTATATAGAATGTCCAGCAACACCAAGAATAAGCCCTAATGTAAACTATGGACTTGGAGAGAGAATGACATAAGTTAACCAGTTGTAACAAATGGACCACTCTAGTGGCACTAGTTGATCATGGTACACGTGATGCATGTACAGGAGCAGCGGCAGGATGGGATATCTTGTGCATTCCTCTCAACTTTGTTGTGCAGCTAAAACTGCCATAAAATATATATTTTTAAAGGTAAATCTTGCAAGGAAAGTTCATATAGCAAAATTCAGCAATCATTAAGTACAAGTCAATATTTTACAAAGTGAATGTACCCGTCTAATAGCACTCGTATCAAGAAACAAACATTTCTAGTTATGCCAGATACACAATTCATATCTTCTTCCAGTCGTTACCTCTTATGCAAGGATACCTATTATTTCATCATCTAATATAACAGTCAACATTTGTCTGGTCTTGAATTTCATATAAATAAACTGCTGTAAAATACACGTTTCTGTACCTAGCTTTTTTCTTCTCATTTTATATCTAATATAGCAATCCATGTGGTTGACTGTCTTGGTATTTTCTTCATTATTAAAGTTGTACAGCACTGCACTGTATAAACACAACAAAAATTTTATATACATTCTTCAGATGATGAACATTTTGAGTGTTTCCAGTTTGGAACAAGTATAAATAATTGAGCATTCTACGAATGTTCTTACACAGGTCTTCTAAATACATGGCATACATTTCTATTGCTGTGCCTGCAAGTGCGGGAATGTAAGATGTGAAGATGTCAATTTAAGTTCAAATCTCTAAATGTTGCTCCAAAGTGGGTTCCATTTCCCCAGCAGGGTACTCAAGAGCCAATTGCTCTGTGCTTTCATATCGTCAGTACTTTTCATTTTAGCTGCTTTGCTGAATATTTTTAACTTGAAGAGCATTCACTTTGGAATTAGATGTGATATTTATTCTCGTTGTGCTGAGTTCTATCTGTTTATGTAGCCACCAGCAAGTCGTATTTCTTCTCTGATTCTTGTATTCCTCATTTGCAGATAGCTCTAAAAACAGTTACCTACTAGGAGAGTTGCGAGTGATAAATGCAATGATGCGTGTGAAATACAGTGGCACCTCAGTTCGTGAATTTAATTAATTCCACGATTCTGGAGAAGTGGGCTGTGGTCATATCTATCACCCGATGTGGAGTATGTTAATGGCAGCAAATTTTGCCAAATGCTTCTGTTCGTGATTCGAAGTGTTAGTGAACAGCAGCATTTGTAAACTGAGGCACTACTGTCATAACTGCTATTCCTAAAGCATCTATCATATATTAATTATGGTGTTAAGTATTCACTTGTAATGAGAAGCATACACATTATACTTATGAATAACAACAGTAATAATAGCTATATTATCCCAAATCAAACATGTAAACATCTAGCATTTGGTCTAGCAGGGACTATAGTATGGAGTAGTCTTCCCATTACTCCCAGAAGATTAGGAACACTGAATATTACTGTATCTTCCAAGACTAGGGAGTTACAGTCCAGTGCTTTATAATAATTCTAAAAAAAATACATCCTGACATCACTGGTTATTTCTGTCTGCTATTTCAAGGCTCAGAGTCCCCATATCCTATCAGAATGTCATGAAAGAAATGGCTGGGAGATCAAGGAACTAGCAGGTGAAGACGCATACCTTTATTTTTCACCAAATTAAGAACAAGCAACAACTGTTTTGGGTCATCAATCACGCTTTCCAAATGCTTTTGTTGTAGCTTCATGTATGAATATAGTCATTTGTCAAAACTTCACCACATCTTCTCCTGCAAAGAGGTGTCATGTTGTGTTAAGAATTGAGAAATAAAACTGTTTATAGTCTGTCTTTCTGTTCAATTTATGTAAGCGAAAGCCCCCCTCAGTTTTAGAAAAATGAGTTCATGATTTTCAGAAGACATGGAAACTTCCAAGTTAGCAGATTTCTTTCAATAACTGGTAAATATACAAGTTCTTCAATATCCAGGGCTCTGTCTACACTATAGGAAAGTAAACATTTAAGCAGAAAATGAAACATCGTAGAGCCTGAGACTGCAAGTTGTAAATGTACCACTCACTTTCTGTTTTATTTCTGTATTGCTGGGGAGGGAGGAGAAGGTGATTTTTATGAGCTTTCCTGCTGGCTGTTAAGGACTCGCTCCCACTTGGGTTCACTAGTGTAAACCTCTTGGCTCTTTCCGAACCGTGTTCTCACTTGTCTTCAAGTTTAGCAAATATTCATAGTATTTCCCCAGTACGAGGCTGTTTAGAAACCATGGAAGACTGGTTCTTAAGTTAATAAACTTAAAACACATTTTTCTAACATAGTTTCTTTAATTTTTAAAGGCTTGTATGATTTAAGGGAATTTAAATCCATGTGTTTTTTATTCACTTACACTGACATCATCAAAATAGCCCTTTAAACAGCTGGTTGAGTCTTTTTTAATAAAGTTCTCCTATGACTTGTTTCTTTTTGAAAACAAATTTTTTTTTAGGCCACAGGAAAATGAAGTTAAATGCCAGAGGATTTGGATTTAGATCAAAATTTCAGACCTGTAAATTTAGAGCTTGAAATTTTTGAAGATTGTCTCTTGACTCCCCATTAAAATTAGCTACAAAGATGGAAAATGTACCATCTGAAGGAAGTTCATGGTCAAAGCTGGTGTCAGATGACTAAAGAAATGTCTTTATTTGCTGCTTAATTTTGTGCCAAATCTGAAACAAATCAATGTCCAATGTGTATTGGATTATTACAGAAATATGATCCACTGCCAAGTAGTTAACTTTTCCACCATCTCTGGTTATCATGCGAAAACCACAGTGCCATAATCTCCAGAGGTTAGAAACCGGGACTGTCTAAGATTTGTGAGATGTGATTGTTTTAACAGAATTATTTCAGAGAAAGTTTCTTTGCTAAACATTCAAGAGCCCAGTATATACCTATATGTATATACGTATAAATACAGAATATGTATACAAGATATAAATGCCTAAGGATTTTATATATTTTTCTTTTGCACTAAAAAAATTCTCCTCGAAAGTTATACTTAATGATTTAGCAAGTAGAATTATAATCGAGGCACAAAACATGTAAATGATTGCAGCCTTTAAATATATCCATATGCTGCAGCTGAAACAAAACTCTTAAAGCCTTTTGGTACTAACAATTGAGACTGTTTTTCTCTTTGTCAAAATGTATATGGCTAAGCAGTAATCAGAGAGATGTGTGGCTGAGAGAAGTTGAGTTTTATGGGAATCTGTGAAGCACACAGGCCTTCAGTCTCCTGTAGCCCTCCGGCAGAACTGCAGAAATGAATGCTCCATTTGAGAAAGAAATTTGTCTGCCATCAAACAAACTCCACAAAGGATAATTCCTCTGGAATAGGAAAATGAAAAGAGAAAGAAAGAGATAAGAAAAAGAGACAAGTTTTCTGATTTTAGTTTACTATTGAGATTTTAAAAAGGAAAAGCTATGCATGTGAATAGAACATTTATGACTTTACAAAAATCTTTAAGAAAATAAGCAAAATTTTATATCAAAAATTCAGATTTACAAAAGAGATGATGCCTTCCATGTATGTTAATCCCCTCTAAGCTTTATGACAGATACTTAAATTTCAATACCTGTCAAGGAGGTTAGATTGGAGACCATTGTCCCCAGTAGGTAGATGTTCAAAGTTTGGTATATAGAGGTATGGCAAAATGAAAGAATTTCCTTCTGAAGCTAGAGTTATGGAATTTTCACTAATTCACCGCAGGGTGCATTTAAATATGAATATTCACTGTTAATTGAATAACCAGATAAAGACTGGAGACAGAGTATAGAAAAAAGGCAGGATGAAATCTAAAGGAGATATCACCCATTGAAGATCAAAAGAAGTTAAAGAGTTGCAGTGACAAATAGGATTTGATTTAAAGACATTTGATTTATATCTTTCAAATAACTCTTTGATTGCATAACATGAAGTACATCTCTATTTGCATTATTAAGCAATAGAAGTTTTCAGAAGTGTTTTATGTATTGACTTTTCAGCATAATCCAGAGATTGCTATTTAATATTGACAGTAAAATGGCTAGATTCTATGGCTAAGTTATGCGACCTTGGCAAGTTAACAAAATTTCTTTACCGCAGTTTCCTCGTTTATAAAATGATGGCAATGATATATAGGCATACTGTACAAGAATAAATGTACTGAAATACATGAAAGTGTTTTAAATTCCTTATAAGCTACAAATATATCACTGTATTCAATTATAGTTACACACAGAAGTCTCTCTCTTTCTCTCTCTCCTCATCTCCCTCTCATTTTTCATCCTTCTCTCCCAGTCTCCCTTTCTCACCTCCATTCTCCCTCCCAAATACATTCTCACCTTGTAGAATCCTAGATTGTCAAAACTGGAAAATGCCACAGAGATCATGAATTCTATTAAAGGAAAAAATGGAGTTACAAAGAAAGGAAACGATTTATCCAAGGCCACAAAGCTAGTTAATGGTGTTAGGAACTCCCAATCCTAGCTTCCTAGACAGCTTTTCTAGCAGAGTGATTAAGATCACAAAATCCAGTGACATATTAAGGTTTGAACTCTACCAGTGTTTTGCATCTCTGTAATGGGATAAAAAAAAATCTAACTCCTGGCATTGCTGTGAAGCATTTAGCATGTAGGAGAAGGCCTGGAACTTATGGATTGTTATCATTGTCTCAGTGCATTTCATGATTCCTCTTGAGATGGATTAGGCCGCAGCCACTTTCATTTGTCCGAGACAGGGCTAGGAGTTAGGAGTTGCCTCTTCAATGGCCCTGATAGATCTACTTCAGAGTACTGATAACTAACTTCAGTGCTAGCAACACAACACTAGAGACAGGTAGTAGCATGATACCACTCATCACTCCAAATGAGGAAACTGAGGCAAAGAGAAGTAACTTCTTCCAAGGACATGGCTACTAAGTGCTTCTAGAAGGCTCACTGTTTTTAATCATTATGACTCACTGCAGCTAAAGGAATGTGGATTGCTCATGCTCCTCAAGTCCAGGTGAACAGGAAGTGTGATGCCTTCTCCATTTCCTGTAAGTATCCTTGAAGAACATCCCTCTGGAGAACTATGTGATGTAACTCCCATCAGCACAGGAAATGGGTTCCACAACTGTGACATGATAGGGCTGCCATTGGCCTAGAGACCTCTGCCAAATCTCCTAAGAGTGAAAATGAATAAGATCCCACATCCAAGTCCCCACAGATGCTTGTCCAAGCCCAACCCATCTGGGGCACTTTCTGCTGGAGGTAATCCTGTCCATCAAGTTCCCAAGAAGCTGCATCCTAAAGTTAAAACGGTTGATTTCTGGGGAAAAGTCTGCTCAGTAACGTCATCATTCTGGGAAGCTGTGCCCATCCCTCATTTCTAGGAGTGTTAGATTCATAAGCACGTCGGTGTTAAAAAAGCTCATTAAAAAACAGAAATGAATGTTTAATCATTGTTTGATTTGAGGTTACAGCCTTTCATTTTTCAAACATCTTAAGAGTAGAGAATGAAAATTGTTATCTAAGAAACTATTGAAATTCTCTTAACTCTTCTGGGTATGTATTATGTATTCTGTGAGTTCTCTGCCAGGGATATAAGTCAGAAACTCTCCCGCTGGTTTTGATTACAGCTGCAAAGTCACAGATTTGAACATCTCTAGACAATCATTCTTCTGAACCTGCACATAAATATAAAACATTTTCTTTATCCTTATCACATAAACCTTCAATGAGGTTTGCTTCCATCTAAATACCAGTTTTCTTCCCAATTTTCCCCTTATCATTTTAACAATTAGCAAACCACATCTTTGGCAACAAAGGTACTCCATTTACATATTCAAAGGTCATTGTACAAGTTCAAATTACTTAATATCAAAGCAGTGATAATTTAACAATCTCCACAGACTTGGCTAAAATATAAAATTATCCCTGACTTTTTAATTGTGCACAGTTATAAAATACAGAAATGTGAGATTGAGATAATGGCATGAGCAATATAATGAGCCACCAGTTGGGCTGGGGTAAACTTTCCTCATTTCTAGCTTCGGGTCTTTGCATTGTCACTTTATTATTTAAGATGGAACCATTGTGTTTCAGTAAGCGATATTGAGAACATAATTTGCTAAGACACCTCTTTATTTGAGGTTCTGTCAGGACTGGCAATGAGGAATGACACAATCCCTCAGTTGCAAGTGACAGGCGCCACTATATTAGTCCAGCGCTTGTGTATTTCTTTGCTATTTTTTGAAAAATTGCATTTCCTTTGTGTAAGCAGAACAAAAAGAAATAGAAGTCGGTTCCATGTGAATTCTGTGGTCCTCTATATTAAACTGTAATTGTTTCCTGGTAAAACCCAAGCCTGCAGGATTTCCTGAACAATAATTTAGAAGGATGGGTACTGAGTCCAGCTTGCTTCTTTTTTTTTTTTTCCTTGTGCTTCTGTGATTGATGACGCTGCAAGGAGCTGATAGATTTGCTGCTGCTGCATCTCTAGAAAGTTCTTTTTCGTTAAACAAACTGCAATCTTAAAAAAAATTCTTACAAGCCATTTATTCTCCTTGCTTCTTGGTTGGTCATTGCTTTTCAACTTGGGCATGGCTCTGGGGTACCTAGTTAATGGACTTAGCTGCATCAATACCACCATGAAGACAGCTTGAATGAATTATTTAAGGTAATAGCCAGGCAGAAAATTGTAATTCAATCACACTGTCTCAATAGAAAGCTCTTTAGAGGTAATATGGAAAGAATTCTGGTTTTAGCATCCTACAGACCCAGGTTCAAATCCTCCTTCTCCCTCTGCATAACTTACGTATATCACCTAAACTTTACAAGCCATAATTTCCTCTTCGAAACTGGGAAATGAAGAAGACAATTTTTCCTAAGAAGAAGCAACAGCTTATTGTATGGAACCAGTGAAATTTGAAAAGCACTCTGTATGTTAGAATGGTTTTATAATTAATAAAGCCTGAAACATGTTCGATCAAACTTTGACCTCTATTCTTTCAGGATTCCGGTGTAATTTTGATAGCAAGAGCTTAAGAACAAAGGCTAAGGCTATCCTTAGTCCTTGCTGTGTGTCAGGCATTCTGACAGGTATATAACATAGGTTATCTCATGTGTCCCTCAAAAAAGCCTTCTAAGGGTCTTGTGACAAGTGCCATTATATTAGTCCAGTGCTTGCATACATCTCTGCTTCTTTTGAAAACATTCCACCAGTATATATTATAGGTTGTTTCATTCTTCTATTTAAAATAATAATTATGTATAGTAATTTTTGACTGCTTGTCATATAATACACACTGTGCTAAATAATTTACATACATAATTTTGTGTAATCTTTAAAATAATATTATGAAACAGTATGGTTATTACAACTACCAAGAAAACTGAGGCTAAGCATTATTACTCAAATTCACACAGCTAGTGAGAGGCATTTATTACACTACCTCCCATGAATTCTATCAGCCCCATCTCTCCCTCTATACTATTTGACCTCCTGGGTTTTTACCTGTTTACCTCTCCAAGACTTGGGTACATTTTAATCTATCTTTATAAAAATGTGCAGTGGAACTGGGGGGTAGAAGGAGGCAGTGTGATTTGTTGTGGAATCCTCTCTTTTTTCTCTCGCATTCTCAGTTCAGTGTGGTTCTGAACTCCCTTTAGAACCATGTAGAAACTCCCAGGCCCAGAGTATCCTTGCTCCTGTCCACTGGCAAAGCTCCAAAAGACAAAAGACAAAGCTAGACACTCCATGCCACGTAAAATGAGGAACATGCCAATAAACTCCACCTGTAACAGTTTGACTCTACACTCAGCATGGCCGTCATAAGGAACACGGAGGAAACTGGGCCTTTGTGCTTTGGAAGGCAATGCTAAGAAAGTTTCACAATCACCTTCCGTTCATTCATATTGTTCAGGTCAGTCGTAAATAATAGGGCCTGCTTGGAGATGTTGCACCCATAGAGGAAACGTCATGCTTCAAACCTTCTACTGTGGGCAGGACAGAAGGGTAAAATATATGGCTAGACAAATTCTCTCTCAACCTGGGAGGAACCGAAGAAGCCTAATAGTGCCCTAAATGAAATTTCAGAGGACCTCAAAGGCCTGCTAAAAAATCAGATGATATAAGCATTCACACTCTGGAGTTCACCCCTTAGGGGTATTTAGTAGTGAAGGACTGTTTCACCTACACGTAGAGAAACTTTTCATTTCCATGTGTTGATGGCTTATTAACGGATATTAAGCTTTGTCACTTACCATGTACAGTACGGTATGATGGAGAGTGAAGAAGAAAACAGGGTAAGATTTTGGTTTCTGATGGGGACATTACTTGTACTAGCCCTTGGTTTGTACGAATGATTCAATGAAGCAATATATACTAAACCCAAAGGACGCGGCAGGCACGGAGCAGGACCACGCCTGTCACATGGTGAGCACGTCCCCCATGTGGCGATAGTGTTCTCATTATTGGCATATTCTCGCCTCTTCTTTCTAGACGTTCTTCCCCAACTCAGACCATGTCTTGCCTATTCGGCTACCATTTTGGAGACAAAGACAGACGACAAAAATGAGAGGATGTAAAGAGTCACTTAGAAATGAGAGAGTGGAGCAGGATGCTCCATGATCTGACGGCCCTCTCTAACCTCACCTTAAGTATTTACAAGACAGTTTGTGAGCTCAGCCAAATGATTTACCTTAGGCTACTTATCTATAAAATGGGAAGATGCATAATATAACAGCATTGGCCTTGCCTGGGGCAGGCACAGTCTCTGATGAGCTGTCAGATAACAACATCACCAGGCAAAGAGCGAAGGACATGGATTTCTGCTGAATCCCTAAAGGTCACATTTGCTCCACTTCCATTTTTGCCAAAAGTGTTGAAAACTCTTATGAAGATAGTATGATATGTTCATCTTAATTCCCAATATGAGGAGATATAGAATATAGTTCAGACACACATACATATAGTATTATGCTTTCAAATTTCGTTCACGACACATCCTTATTATTGATTTGTACAAGGTCTTTTTTTCTTTGAGTAAAATATTAAGCTAGTTTAAAAAAATTAGGCAAACCATAACATTAGAGGTTACTTACATAGTCTTCCTTAGTGTACTCCAGGCCTACGTTCCTCCTTGAAAGTAATCAGATCCCAAATGCAT
Organism: Hystrix cristata; assembly: GCA_004026905.1. Lineage (NCBI taxonomy): Eukaryota > Metazoa > Chordata > Mammalia > Rodentia > Hystricidae > Hystrix > Hystrix cristata. The sequence goes on along the minus strand of PVJO010002204.1, from coordinate 8,724 downwards.
GTCCATCATCAGCGTGCCTTCCATTTGTATTATTATATCATGTCTAAACATTATATTCTCTTATTTTAGTTGCTTTTGACTTCAGAAACACTGCGTGTAATTATCTGGAATTTAGGATTATTATTTAAAGTCATGGCTAAAAAGAATCTATTTTGTTATATGTAGCTATATTTTATTCTTTCGGATGTTGTATTTTATTCTATTGTGTAAATGCTCCATGACTCATTCATTCTTCTGTCAATAGGCATTTGTATTACTTTCAGATTCTGCAATATTTCTTGCCTGAAAAATTATATTTTTATTAAGCAGTAATGATTCAATGGACACCCACGGCTTTTAAAAAAAATGCTTCTGCCATTCAGATATATTGTAATGAAACTAATCAAAAGAGAAGAAAAAGGGTCTGGATTCATTTTAATCCTTGTGTTAGGAGGACAGTTTATTTCAGTAAGAACTTTGGTTGGTTGTTAACTCCAATGGATATGTTGCTCTAGTTTTTCCATTTGTTGTCCTCTGCTGTTCCATTTATTGTCCTCTGATAAATAATAATATCTTTGCCACCTTAAGCAAGTCACTGTGTTCTAGTTCCTTCATCTGTGAAAATAATCAGGCCAAATTTTAAAATCTGTTAGATTCCTTTCACTCTCCAAGATTCTAGAACCTAAAGGAAAGGGAGGGGCCCATTTATGCTGAGAAAATGTAACATTTATTATGCAATAATTAAGTACATGATACTATATAGTTTATATAGTGTTTTACTTAGTGTTTAAAAAACCTTGTCCAAGTAGATATTATTATTTCCATTTCGAAGGCATTGATAAATAAAGAAACAAAACCAAAAACACCTAAGGTTTTATATACTTAGCCTAATGAGTCATGGAATGAGGATGAGACTCCAAGCAGCCGGAAGCCAAAACCCACCTTCTTAGACAAAGCACTCTGGATTCCTCAAAGCCATCTTTGCCATCTTTGGATTTCCCCAAAGTCACCGTGAAATTCAATCACACAGCTTTCATCTCTAGCTCAAAGATTTCCCTCCCACAAACCAAAGAATGAAATAGAACAGAAGAGAAATAAAAATAGAATAGGATTGAATAGCTCTTGGAATAAAGCTATTTGTTAACATAGGCATTTGTTTGTTACCACAAACCATTTATAAGGAACCCCAGCAGAAACAACTAGCTCAGACACAGGATGTAACAAATTCTGATGAAATAGTGTGTGTCGCCCTCATTCCTAACTGTCCTATGATGGTATATTCTGATGATGCTTTCGGTACTTCTAGACGTTTCCCATAATATGACTGTAGCACCATGGAAAATGTAATTCAAAACGTAGAAATTAGTGTTATATTTGAATATCTTTGCCAACACACAAAGTCGCAGCATTTTCAGTGTGTTAAATATTACCAGTATATGAAAGCTTCAACTCATTAGGAAGCTGAAAGAATATAGTGTTGCCAACTTTATAATCAGTCAGTCAGCGAACATTCATCATATGTTGTGTGCAGAATACTGAATTAGGCAGTTAAGGCATCATAAAAGAAGTAGAAGATTCTTTCTGCATCAAATGATTTCATAATTTAATTGAGGAAATTATCTAAATTTAAAAAGAGCTTATTAAATATCAAATATAAATTTAAATGGTATGAATTGAATCAAAATACTAAAGGAACTCAGAGTAATAGAGGTTTTACCAATTAATCAAGGACAAGCTCTAAAGGAAATGGCATTCGCACTAACGTAACTTGTGTGTAGCACCTACTATGCACGAGTCCCTGAACTTGGCAGAGTGAAAGTACTATCTTTCACCTTCACAACAACCCTTTAATAAAGTATAATTTTTGGTCTAATTGTGAGATAAGAACATGAGGGACTAGAAGGGTTTCACAACCTACCAGCCATCACTCCAGCTAATGACAGACTGGGTCAAAATCTGCAGTAAAGTCAGTGTGACGTAAAAGATGAAGGGCTTGTCACTGGGAAGAAACTGCATGAACATGCTTGCTGGCTTGGTGGGGAGGGACCAGAGGAAGGTGGGCATCTTTCTGGAGAACAGGGCATGGAAGTGAAGGTAAAGGATCATGTGGAAAATTGGAGGGGAATTGGATTTTTATTTGAACTAATTTTAGACTTAAAAATAAGTTGCAAAAACAGTGAAAAGAGTTCTTTTACACTTCTCAACTTTCCCTAATGTTTACATCTTTTCAAATCACATTGTAATGAATAAGTTAACATTGGCATGTAATTACTAATTAATCTTTTAGTTTTACTCAAAATTCCAATTTTTTTCACCTATATCCATCTTATAACCTGAGATCCCACCCAGGGTCCCACACTGTGCTTAGCTGGTGTTTTTCTGCAGTCTCTGCAAGGCCATTATGTTCCGTCAGTCTCTCCTTAATTCTTTTTAATGACTTTGACGATTCCAAAGAGTATTGCTCATTTTGTAAATGTCTTCCAATTTGCATTTTTCAATATTTTCCTATGATTGGAACAGGGTTATTCTTTTTTTTTTTAAAGTACCACAAAAATAATGTCTGTCCTTCTCAGTATGTACCTCAGGCTCATGATATGTGTTTTGAATGGCATCTGCCCAGTTTTTCCAGTATAAAATTACTATCTTCCCTTTCTAGTTGAAAGATATTTGAGAAGAGATATTTTGAGATGCTACAAATCCTGTTTCTCCTCAAATAATTGCCCTTCAAATTTTAGCATCCTGCGGGATCATGTTTGCAGCTTTTATTACTGCCGTATTAGCATAATAGTGATTCTCTAGTTCTGTCTTTTCTTTTACATTTATTAATTGAAATTCTACTGTGAGAAAGATCTGTCTCTCTCTTAGATTAATTTATTTGTTTATTTATGCATATGAACAACTACTGTGAATACTCATTCTGTGGGTTAAATCCAATATTGATATTATTTATTTTGTTGCTGAAATTGGTCTATGTTTGGCTATTAGACATTCCTTCAGGTTGGAGCTTGTGTTCTTTTGCCTGGTCTTTTTAAAGCATTTCCTCGATTTGTGATGTCATAAGTTATTTTAGGTTTATTTTGTATTTTTCTTTCCCTGGCCCTGGAATCTTCCCCAAGAAGACTGTAATAGTTTTATCGAAGGATAATGATTAGAAACCAAGATTTTGGCAGCAAACATACTCAGATAAGCTTTTTATTGCCATTCTCTGATTTCGCCATTCATTAATGAACACACGTTTTGGTGAGATGGGATTAAACAGGCAAATGGGAAGACTTTAGAGAACCCCACTCATCAACCTAAGAAGTTGGGATTTGGTACCTTTGGTATTTGAGATAAAATTTATAAAGCTAGGCAGAATAGTGAGTGACAGAATTGAGTTACAAGAAGATGATTCTCATGCTGGGGCGCAGAATTCAACAAGTGCACGGGCAAAAGCCTGGATGATTAAAAATAACTAGGTAAGCCTATACATGGAGTGAGAAAGTCTAGCACTAAAATAAAGGTGTCAGAGGAAGGAAGAAAAGGGAGAAGCAGAAATATTAGAGAAAAATAATTGGTTAGAGATAGTGACAGACGTGATAGAAGGTTGGAAGAAGTGAAAATTATTCTGTTTGTTATTTAGAGAGCTGAATAGATGGAGGTGCCACTGGAAATATCAAGAATGATTGACTCTGTGACAGGAAAGCATAGATTTCAGTTTTGACATATTTGGTTTAAAAATTATTGAAACATGTTAATAGAAGTACTTCCAGTAGAGAACGGGAGGTATTCTACTAAAGATAGATACTGTATTTTTGAATTCCTAATACCTACGTCTGTACCTCATTTGCAGCGGAGATTCAGAATAATAATAGCTAACACTTTTTAAGTGCTTACTTTGTGTCAGGTTTATGGCAAGCATTTTTCTAGACATGATTTTGCTCAGTACTCACAAGAATTCTATTCATATAACATTTATATTTTGTATGGAGAAAATGAGACATAAAAAGGTTAAATGACTTGAGCAAAGAGACACAATTTGTAAGTTATGATATCGAGATTTCATTTGATTTCAATGAATCTACTCTTAATCGGTAGGCTGTTTCGAGAAAAAAGGCAGGTATATAGAGAGTGACCATAACTAGAACATACTTTGCAAAAATAGATTTTAGACTCGTACATGCAAATGAATTCATTGAAAGAATAAGACTGAAAAATAAGAGCACAGACACTAATGCAGAGTCTGCAATAAAATAATGTGAAGGAGGAAAAGTAAAATATTATTAAAGAGACTAAACAATAGAGTGACACATTCATAAAAAAGATTGTTGACATTTCAAATCGAGAAAAACAAAAAACAATAGTAAGAAGCTTTCACTTCCAGGGGTGGCAGGTAAGCTTATTGCAGACCAACATTCCTGCAGAGGACAATTACAGAATCCAGGAAATGTTTTGAAATACTTGTCTGAAGGCATGAAAAAACTCATCACATTAACAAACATTGAAAAAAACTTATCACATTAGCAAACACTTTAAGGGCCAAGATCTCCGAGGGAAACGGAGCACCCAGATGCATCTAACGCGTATGCAATTTTCCCTTTCAGGTATTTGCCAGTGTTCAGCCAGAGCAGAGATGCGGTACAGAACTTCCGGAAGTCTTATGGGACTCAGGGCAAGAAATAACAGTCCAGGGTCTACCAAAAAGGGGAGAACCTTAATGAATACCCTAAGCTTTCACCAACTATAGAAATGATCCCTGAAAGGATAGCCTTTACCCTAAGCTTTCAAAAGGGACCCAAATGATTACACTCTGCACATTTACCATCCCTTACATGGAATAAATTTCACCTTCAATGACATTGATCCACAGTTGAATTAAGGTAATCTGCTCCATGTTAACCATATCCAAAGTGGAAAAGTAAAGCTTTTTTGAGAAAGGAAAGTCTTTACAATTTTTCATATACTATGTCTGAGCATCATTAAAACTAACTGCTAAGGGCTGGGGATTTAGCTCAGTGATTAGAGTGCTTGCCTTGCAAGCACAAGGGCCTGAGTTCGATCCCCGGCACCACAAAAAAGAAAAATAAATAAATAAATAAATAAATAAAACTAACTGCTATTTAAGAGACAAGAATTCATGCCCAAAGTCTAAGATAACGAAAAAACCCAGACACAGACCCTTGTAAAATATAAATAATATTATCAGATCTCTGATATTAAAATACATGTAATGAACTTAATTAATAAGGACACAAGAAGAAAAATTTCAGAAGAGACATGGAATCTCTAAAAAGCAATGCAATGGTAACTATAGAACAAAAATATAGTAACTAGAATTCAAGTTTAACAGATAAGAGTGTATTGATTAAATCTAGAGGTCAATGAAATAGATTTTGTTAGAAAAAAATATTCAAGTTGAATCACAGAGAAAGAAATAAGGGAAATAAAGTTTTATAGACATATAGAAAATAGAAAAAAAAGTACTGCACATGTATAATAGGAAGCAAAGAAGAAAGAAGTAATAGGAAAGTAATAGGGCAGGAGAAATACTTGCAAATTAAATGGCTAGGAAACTTCCCAAACTAATGAAAATATATCATCACAGATTGAAGAAGTGCTATAAGTCCTACAAAAAAATGAAAGAAAAATAAAAGTAAAAGCATGTCTAAAGATATCAAGACATTGATTGCCAAGAGTCGAGTGACATTTCAAAAATGCAGGAGTGTCTCTGCAGAAAGAGCTTGAACAAGTATACACTCAGGAAAATGCCTTTAAAATCTGAAGACCCATGTAACAAATTTCACCTCCTAGATGGAGCACACCAATAATAAAGGACACATTAAAAATGTTAGGAAGGGCACCATCACGTGACCTGTGTCATCTCTCCCTCAAAATGAAGAGAGAAGCATGAAGGGAGCATCCAATTTTGCTACAGTGCCCAACACTAAGTCCACTCCACTAAGTCCCAGCGCCAGACTGACCCCAGCAGCCCCGAGGCCCAGACCCAACCAAGCTGCTGTCCAGTCTCTCTGTGTGGAGCCAGATCCAGAGCTACACCCGCAGATTGAGGTTCCAAGCCCATCTCTGCAGAATGTCCTTTAGCGATTATGCATATATATCTAATACTGGAGTACTTAAATGTACAGAGAAAATATTAACAGGACTGGAGAAACAAACAGCAATACAATAACAGGGAATTTTAATGCCCCACTTTCAACAATGAATAGATCATACAAAAACAAATTCAGCTAGAAAACAGAGTCATGCTACAATGTAGACCAAATGGATTTAGCAGACAGGCATACAACGTTCCATCTAGGAGCAGCAGGATACACATTCTCTTCAAATGCACTTGGAACATTCTCCAGTCACTATCAAATGTTAGGTCACAAAATAATTCTTAAGAAATTTAATAAGATTGAAATCATATCAAGTATCTTCTCCAACCAAAATAGCATGAAGTCTAAAATCAATAATATGAAAAAGTTGGATAATGCACAAACATGTGGAAATTATGCAACACCTCTTAATATTATGCCACACCCCTTAACAAAAAAGGGATTGAATCAGAGATCAAAAGGAAAATTAAAAGCTCTCGTAAGGTAAATGAAATGGAAACACAACATACCAAAATATATGCATTGCAGCAGAAAAAATCATGGAGGAGAAGGAAATTTATAGTGACAAACAGCCACACAAAGGGAAAAGAAAGATCTCAAATTAGAAGCCCAATTTCATATCCTGGATCCAATGGTTTCATTGGTGAATTCTGTACAACATTTAAAGAATTAGTGCTAAATTTTAAATTCTTCCAAAAAAATTGAAGAGGAAGGAATACTTCCAAAGCCATTATACAAAACCAGCATCACATAATAGTTGTGAAAGTTAGACAATGACATTACAAAAAAAGAAAATTACAGGTTTCTATTTTCTGATGAATAAGAATTCGAGAATTCTCATTAAATACCAGCAAATTGAAATAATAGCATATTAAAACGATCATACATCATAATTAAGTAGGATTCATCCCTGCAATGCAAGGATGGCTCAACATATGCAAATAAATAAAAAGATAAACCACATTAACAGAAGAAAAAATAAAAACCATATGACCATCTCAATGGATTCATAAAAAGCATTTGACAAAATTCAGCATCTTTTCATGAAAAATTTTCAATAAATTAGGTGTAGAAGAAATATATCTGCTATGGTTTAGACCTAAAATGGCCCCCTAAAAGTCTCATGTGTTTATTGGTGGGGCCTGGTCAGAAGAGGCAGGTCTCTGAGGTGTAATCTAGAAAGGTATGTTCTGGTCCCCAATTCTTCCCTCGCTCTTTGGTAACAACTTTTCTCTGTGAGGCTCTTCCACTATGCAATTTCTGCCTTGGAGCCAGCTAATCATAGACTAAACCCACTGGAATCAAGAGCCAAATAGACCTCTCCTCCTTTAAGGTGTGGGTGTCTGCCCACTGACTGGAAAGTGACTAATATATAAAATTGGTACCAGAGAATTCGGGTTATTACTGTAAGTGTACCTAACCATAGCGTTCAGAAGCATTTGGAAACGGTGTGCAGGAAGAGTTTGGAAAAGTTCAGAGATGCAGATATATTAATCAATGTAATAGCACAGAAAGCTCCAAAATAAACACATACGTTTATGGTCAATTGATCTGTAACAAATAGAGTATGGAGACACAATCAGTATAAGATAGTCTCTTTAATAAATGGTGTTGGGAAGACTGATAGCCATATGCAAAAGCATGAAACCCAGTTATTATTATATACATATCCCACATACAAAAATGAACTCAAAATTAATTAAAGGTTTAAAACTAAACTTACAAAACTCCTAGAAGAAAAAATAAGGGAAAGATTCTTAACATTAATCTTGGAACTAATTTTTTGGTCATCACACCGAAAATACAGGCAATAAAAGCAAAATTAGACAAATGGGACTGCATGAAAATAGCTTCTGCACAACAAAGAAAATAATAGAGTGAAGAGGCAGCCTCTAGAATGGATAAAATATCTGCAAACTACTCATCTCATTAGATGTTTATATCTAAATATATAAAGAACTCACAACACAATGACAAGAAAACAGGCAACCCAATTTAACAGACGGGCAAAGGACCTGGAGAGACATTTCTCAAAAGGTATACAAATGGCCAGTGGTGTATGGAGTATACTCAACATCAGTAATTATCAGAAAAATACTCAAAGAGATACAACCTCTCTCCAGTTACAGTGGATATTGTTATACTTTGATTCTGAAATGCCCCCCAAAATTTTCATGTGTGGCAGGTAATTGGATCATGGGGACACGATACTTATCAATGGATTCATCCATTAATGAGTTCAGTAGCTAAATGTGCCATTGGGAAGTAGGGTCTGGGTGGAGCGGGGTCCCTAGGAGATGACCTCAAAGGGTACATTCCTGTACCGACTTCCCTCTTCTCTATTTCCTGGTTGCCGTGAGCTGCGCAGCTTTTCTCTGCCCGGCCCTTCCACTGTGATGCTTCTCCCTTGAAATCAACTGACCGTGCATGGACCGAAATCATGAGCCAGAATGAGCCTCTCCTCCTTTAAGCTGTGAGTGGTGAGTATTGTGTCCAGCAATGAGAAAGTGATTAAGACAGATATTACTAAAAAGGACAAGAAATAAATGTTGGTGAGAATGTGGAGGAGAAAGAAATCTTGTCCACTGTTGAGGGAATATGAATTAGCACAACCATTATGGAAAACAGTATCGGTACTCTTCAAAAA